>VKGM01013838.1:0-13828 GCA_007844875.1 Busseola fusca | reverse complement strand
ATATATAATGGAAGCTAGTCCTTCGTCCATCTGAACGTACACTGGTCGTATAGCGCAGGTTTCAAAGCATTTTGATGACATTTTGAGACGGATTTGACGGACTCTAATCATGAATTGATGGTTTATTTGTGAGGGGACGTGGTGCCGTGAATGACGCATGAGATGCGTCACTGGCGGTACCAAGGTACCAAGTTTTACTGGCGAAATTTTTAGTTTAACGGGATTGTGAGCCGTGGCGACTAGCACGGCGGCACGCAGCAGTGCCGACGCTTACTTGTAACAACACGAGAATGTCTGTAAGCTTTAAATTATTGATTAAAGAAAAAATTGAAAGTTCCTCTTTGTTTTATTGTTTGTCATTGGACACTGGAGCAAAATCTCCTATCATGGTTCCAATCGATACTCGTCTTCATCTGAAAATTTTTTTTCCCATAATTTTCAGATGTCGCAAACGCAACTCCCTGTTCCATATTTAAAAACTCCTCATCTATCATGATTGTTTCGACGCATCGAGTGACTGGATGTGAAAATTTCTTCAAAAATTGAGAATACTTCCTTCAAGTAGGTACCTATGTAATGTATTTAGTAGAACACTGTGGCTCAGCTGAAAAAACTTACAAATAAATTATAAAACAAAAGTTGTGACATTTAATGCACAATAAAAAACATATTCGCTTTCAAATCTTTATTATTATGATGTACATTATGTGAAGGCAGTTACAAAGCTAAAAAAGGAAAAAAAAAAACCTCGCCACCTCTTCGGTGATACTAGATTAAAATTCTCGGAAACTCAATGGCTGACACGTCATTCTAGCGTTGAAAACAAAACAAATATAATACTGTTGGAGCAGACTACACACATATTGTGATAAGTATCATTACACGGTTTTTATCAAAATAAAACTCGAGTAATGGTAGAATTATAGGTAGGTACTTCAACTAGCGATGCGCCCCTGCTTCGCACGGTTTTTGCTACTAAATCGAGATTTATTAGTTTACATAAACCTTCCGGAATATTTTTTCTAAATATGTTATAATAGAAACCGCGCAAAGTGCGATTTGGAAGAACAACGCGATCACGCAGACAGTCACGAATAGCGACTAGTTTCATCATCTCCGAACTATATTGGGATTAGCTTCCAGTTTATATGAATACCAGTTTTAGAGATTATATTATGGCTTCTTATTTCCGACATGATATGGCTAGAATGGGGGCGACTATCGAGGCGATGACTAATAGAGAAACTCGTTGCACCGACCACAAATAAATTGTGATAAGCGAGAATGATGATTACGTTCTTTCATACAAAGTTCTGAAGGTCAACAGACATTAGTAGGTACTTACAATGTCGACGTTAGTAGGTTGATAACAAATTGTTATATAGGTACCTAGAGAAAGCTACTCTAATGATAATTTCATAGCAACCAACATCATGTATCACTGCATCAGCAACATAAACTTGTTTACGGTACAAACTTCAGCTGCTTTCCAAGCAAATATTGTGTCAATGTTTGCTTGCTACATACCTAGTTAAAATAGAATTTTACATAAATAACACTTCCCGAACTTCGATGACCTAATGATGCTAACTTTTATTGAAGTTTGTTTTATTAAAACAAACATCATGTTTACCAAATACTAGATACAAATAGACTGAAGCCAATAATACTTGCTGAACGTCGAAAACAAAATACAGCTCCTTGAAAAGGTCTTGTGAACCGCATCCTGTTGTTAATGTTGTTATATTTCTCTGCAACTATAGTGATGGACAAAGTAATGACCGTGATGAGGAAAAACGTCAGTATTTATTGAATAAACTGGCCTTGGTAAAAGCAATTTATACATAGTTGTACAAAATAATATTCCTCATGCCTTGAGAATGCTTACGTGTAAAACTATAAAATATTTTCTTTAAAAAAATCACTCTTTAAACTTATGGTAAAAGAAAAACACTGTTAAACCGCGTAAATACTTCATTATATACCTTACAATTATCTTTTCAACTCTGGCAGAGTCGATATTCCATTATTAAAATTGAGAAGACCTTAACAATTCGTTTACATACACTTCCTAGTACGAAATAAAAACTAAAAACTCAGCAAGTAAAAAAAAAATAATTTAAAAATACGACACGCCCGTCCCCTGCGTTGGTTATAACCGCACTGGATTTATGGATTGTGGCAAGGCAAACTAACTGTGCGAGCGACCGCATTTAGCTGTGCAAAGTACAATACAGGCTACAGCTCATTCCGTTGATCGGGGTCGGGGTGTCGTCACTCTGGCAAGTCAACAGACATGCGCAGTTAGCGCAGCAGGTACTCGGATACTTGAAAGTTGGTCGATACAGAAATAACCTTGCAGATAAATGTTTTAGTGAGCTGCACTGTATAATCAAGAGACAGGATTTGAAGAGATATTGAAGCGAAACTTTGCGATTGTTTTGTAAGACCTGAAGATGAAAGATGTGTTAGGAAATAAAAAATGTTTAGTATGAAGTATTATTTTGAATATTTCAATTTATTTTGCCCTTTTCAATTTTTTTTTCGCATCGATTAGAATTCTATAGTTATTTTTAGATTTTTGTACAGTAGGATGTCAAGGTCAGCAGAAAATACCATACCTACTGAATCTACCGTGGAATTTATAACACACCATTACTTATCGAGTGCTTCGTCGTGTTGTTTGACCAGAAGGAATGTTATTTATTAGTATGGCCAGACTAACACTACTATATCACCATCTTTTCCAAAAAAGGTATAATCCGAGCAAAAAACGCAAATGTTTTAGCGGAAAGTAAGTCAAGTTTTAAATCCACAACCTATTGACAGTGCATTGCCTCATCGACCGGCCAGTCCAGTTTTCAATGATTATCACACCCACTTCAACTTCTCAAAATAAACATTTCTGAAATATCTGTCTATGAATGTGCATATTTGCAAAGTCGACTTGTGTAATGCCTTGCAGACTTCCCAAAATTTACTAGTTGGGTTGTCCAATCATCTCTGTTTCTGTTCTACACTAAAGTTATCAAGAGGCTGCTTAAAGGTTGTATTTTGTACTTTGTAACGTCGCGTATGTATGAGCCATAGTTTCATCGTGATCTTATCCGACGAAACGCATTAACATTTTTAGATAAGTTAAGAATTCGAGTCGGACGGCGGATGACTAGACTACCATAGCCAGTACATACCTACTTCATTTCCATGTTTAATATTTTCTTATCTTTTATCTATAAAAATTAAATTATATTCTTCAGTAAGCGCATCACTTTAGAACAGCTGGAACGATTAGGCCATTTTTTGTATATTAATCAAGAGTAGGTAAAGTTATTATGAATCGGGAAAAAAACTGCGAAAACCCTGTTAGTCTTACCATCTTACGCCACAACAGCTAAACGATAACAATGTGGCTAGACCATGATCTGTGTTAACACATCGAAAGCTACGTCTTTCATAACTTTATTCACGAATCACGGTTTCTATGAGCATTGATGATGGAAATGATCGACCAAGTGCAATTTTGCGCTAATAGTTTCTGCTTCCGACGTCGTCGTTACTTGTTATACCTACTTATCTCGTGTGGAGACTATGTAGGTAGGTAATCCGTGGAATCCTATAACGTTTTCACCCTTAGAAAATGGTCTGCTTTCACCAGTGATTTATAAATCATCATCTGTGTAGTAATAGTGAAGACTAATAGAAGTGTGGGAGAAAAAGACATGTTACACCGACCCCAAAATACGTCATACGTTTTTTTGGGGTCGGTGCAACATGTCTTTTTCTTTAAGCTTATAATTATAAGCTTTCACCATATTACGGAATGATGTTCGATCGAATGCACTAAGTGGCAAATAGGTGTCGGCTAAGGCCGACCCCAAAAAACGTATAGGTGAGGTTTGCATCATCATCTTTCTCATGCCCACGATGATGCAAATAATTATAAGCTTTCACCATATTACGGAATAATGTTAGATTGAATGCACTTAGTGGCAAATGGGTTCCGCCTACTGGATAAGGCTCTTTTATTGGAGCTAAGAGGCTTTTTGTATCTAAATATAGCCAGCCCAGTCTCCCAATTTAGTTCTGCTGCGGATGCGGGACGTGTGAGTTACATTTCGCTTGACAAAATGAATCAACAGATATAAGTAGGTACATAGGTACATCAGTCTACTGCCATACTCTGTAACTCGACCCAGCTACCTACTTATTTACGAACTATTTACTACACTCGATTATTTCTTTGGTGTCAGCAAAAACAGTGTTAAATGATCATCATTATAGTATAGGTATAATGTAGGAGCTATGCTTGGAGTTTCTCTGAGAGATCGAATCAGGAATGAGGAGATCCGCAGAAGGACCAAAGTCACCGATATAGGTCGCTAAACTTAATTGGCAGTGGGCGGGGCACATCGCACGTAGAACCGATGGCCGATGGGGCAGTAAGGTTCTGGAGTGGCAGCCACGTACCGGAAGACGCAGCGTAGGGAGGCCCCCAACAAGGTGGACCGACGACCTGGTGAGGGTCGCGGGAAGCCGATGGATGCGGGCAGCGCAAAACCGGTCGTTGTGGAAAGCTTTGGGGAGGCCTTTGTCTAGCAGTGGACCTCTATAGGCTGAGAAGAAGAAGATTCTATAGGTCGATTCGCGCTTAATCGCTTCCAACAAAACTACACATTTTTGACACATCTCGAGACCCTTGGGTTCGGACCTTTAGAAGGCGTACGAGGGGCCAAAGCCAACTAGTAGAGGCCCCTTAAACAATCTTAAATGATGTGGAGGCACCACATTGTTATTATGTTTTTATAATTTTACCTTTATCTTAGATTATTAAAGCTCAAGGTCTGTATGAAGTCGAAATCCATTACCCACTATGTTGCTCGCAAGTTTTTATTTATAGTCCAAAAATATTTTAGCTTAGCCCACAAACTGCTAATAAAAGGCCAGCGAGAGCTCGCCGGCGCAACTGCATAGGACAGCAAAGGATCTTCGTAAGCGGAAATGATTTTGAATCGTATTTTCATATATTTAGCACACGCATTTCATTAATATTGTAGCTCTAGCCCGGTTAACCAGACGCCAACCTCATAGATTGAGCGAGATAAGAAAAAAAAACAGTATGCCGCAACGGGCTTTGTCATACCGAGCCAGTGTCATGCCGCGTCGTGCCGCGGGCCTCAACTCGGAACTCTTGTTGATGTGGTGGTGCTCTATCTATACGCTTTTATTTTTGTTGTTGGTTTGTATAATACTGTGTTTCATTAGATAAATGAGCGGTGTGGACTTTAAAAGACTGATTGTATTGTAATTTCTTTTATGTAAAGTTTCTGATTAAGTTCGCAGGAATTGATTGGTATCAGTAGTTTTTAATGACAACTGTCTCATGTCTGCTGGTCTCATCCAACGGAGTGCTACGGTGTTATTTTATGGTTTTGTAGAGGTACCTAAAAAGAAGAATAGAAGTCAAAGTACCTATCTAGGTGAGAAATTTACATATTGTTTTTTATGATACATCTTCGGAGAAAGAGTTTGCCTTTGGATGTATCATTCAAGTGCATACGACGATTCTTTGTAAACATGACAAAGGAGAGTACCCACTTATCACTAGTAATTAATTAATGTTTGTTTGCTTTCAGTGGACAGACAACTAATTCACAAACATTGCACATCTTTTAATTTAGGTATGTTAGTATTTAGTTACATCCATGATTCTAAGTCTTATAGGTTTCTCAAAACCAATGTAAGCAGGAAAGCACCTACTACTTATTTTATTCTGACTAGGTACAATGAAAAGATTTTTTAAAGGAATTGAGGATCACCGTTTGATTGTCAATTCTTATCTTCTCTTAAATGTTTAGAACATAGTTTGTGCTGGCTACTCATGACTTAGTAAATAAAACTCCTAGGTACATACCAAATTAAGTAGGCTCTGTGTTTAATACCTCAATACTTAGCTTATTGTTTTCATCTTTGAAGAGTGATCGATACTGTTAGATAAGACAACTTGTTTTAGATAGGTACTTCCATCCTACCCAGTTACTTTGAGGGTGGCATCTACTAACCATTATCCTCATCCCTTCGCTGATTTCTTTCAACTGTAAGTAAGATCGATTAGGATAATTTAAGACATTAAGTACATTTTTGTGGTTGCTCATTCCTTCCTACTCAATTTACGTGGAAAGTAAACCTAATATTACGTCAGTAAATAAGTGCGACTCCACGCACGCAACGCAACATGCCCGGCACACGGCACGAATTCGGTGCGGGAAATTAATTCGATATCAAAATGTTGATATTTGTGAGCGACGATACATTATTATCTATAAAGTACATTTTGCCAGCAAAATCATTTAGTACTTTTGCAGATAGGTACGATCGACTTTTATAGTTCCCTTGGAATGTTTAAAACCAAAATTTGTCGTAATATTCATTTAATATTTCGTTACATAACACACTCACAAATATTTTACTAACTGACGACTAACTTCGCACTTGACAGAAAACTGACAAATAGACTTTCTTTTTAAATACCTATCTGCGCGAAGACTGCGCAGTTTAGAATATTGAGCATTGATTGTTGATGCCATTTACAATATGTTTCTGGCTGGACGACGACAAAACAATCGACGTCACGGAAAAAAACTCGCGAATATTCTAGAACATGTCACTATTATTTCGAGTCTGTGTGAGTGAGTGCACAAAAATGTAATGGCGACGTGGCGGGCGAAGCAGCCACACAATAAAGGATAGCGAACGAGCAACGCACCCGGCGTGCCAGAGCGGCGGCCGTCCGTCGAATGATAATAATTCCAACGCCGCCGTTGGTGGAGCCCTAGTCAGCGCGGTGGGGCGTGGGTCGCCGTCCTTGCGAGCTTGCGCCGTCGCTACTACTATTGAGTACTAACCCGCCACCAGTCGCCATCCGCGCCCGAGAGACGAACAAAGAAACACAGGAATCGAAAACTAGTAAAGTGTTAATGCATATTGCATTCCCACTAAAATGACAACAAATCCCCGAAGAAGTGTTAAAGAAGCCTAGGATTGTTGATTTTATATTGTTTTTTTGAAAGGTTAGTAGTGCTTCTTTGAATACGTAATTTGGCCAGATATCTACGCGTTGTTATTAACACAATCATGCATGATGGCGTCGTGAACATTTCTTAATGGAATAGGAATTATGTAGGCCAGTGCATGACGTTATAAAGTGTAACGCCAAGTGAGGAACGCAAGAAACACGATTAGATGTTGTGATAAGTACACACCGAAATATAAAAACCCTTTTAGTAGAACCAAACATGAGTAAGTATTGATTAGCTAGTCCATACCAGATTTCGTAAGCTAGGAAAAGTAGGTATACATTATTATCAGTTACCAATCGGATAAACATAACTGTTATCTACCTAATTATATTTTTTGCTATTTATTAGCTGCTCAACCGGATCAAGATTGGCCATCGGCCGTACTTAGAATAAAATGTGGAGTAACAGGTATGTTTGAGATGAAATAATGATCATGTTTCTATTTCCCACGGCAGTTATAGGCACATTTCAATAAAGGCACATTTCTATGGTATGTAGATTAATATAGGTAGAGGTTCAAATTAATTAAACCTCATGATTGACTACCACTTCGTATTATTAGGTACGGATGTGACATAAGTATGAATGCGACCACAAACCACATGCAACAACGCTATTTCCGTTATGTTGGTAAACCTGATAAAAATTAAACGCAATTTTACTTACCTATAAATAATACATTTAAAAAAATATGATAATAAATGCCATACATATATCAATATAAATAAACATTAAAAATATTGAAAGAACAGTAAGTCTACGCTCACGCTCATTGATTTACACTCTTAGTGTAGTTTGAGGCGCCAGCCGCCATTTTGAATCGCGTTCATTTCTTGCGACGGCACGACGCGAAGGGGACGCTAACCAGGGCGTGCGGCGCAGCTGCGCTGCTGGTGTATGACGGTGACGCCATTACTGTTGCGAGGAATCACGTTTGATTTTGTGTGTGCGTGATATTGTATCTCAATTTATATTGAATAAATTCCTAAGTTTGTTAATATTTAATGAGTGATTTGTTTACTCTAGGTGTATTTGAATAGAAGGTAGGTCATTAACTTTGTTTTCAATGTGATCATGTGGGATTTTACTTAACCTACGTAGTAGGTACCTGTGTTCTTATAATTCGCGTATTTATACATAACGATAGGTAAGTATGTACTTACACAAAAAAAAAACAATATAAGTTTCCATAAGTAAGGAAGGAGTATAGAAACTGCATTTATTTAGTCGTTTCAAAAACATGACAAAAAACTGTGTTTTGGTCGTTTAGGAACGATTTGTAATACGAACTGACCACTACTTTTCGGGAGTGCATAAAAATTTCTTTTGTCAAAAATGGTGAAGGATCATTCGGATGACCTGTCGTAAATAAAAACAATTAACCAGACGGGGGTGATGATAATTTTATTAATTTATTTTTATTGTGTTTTAATACCACGGGTTACAAAACTGGCAGATAAAAAGTTTTTTAGACATAGCTTTTCTTGTGATTTCAATGTTATTATTTGTATAAGCTTCCTAGAAAAATTGTTAAGATATTCTATGGAATATTAACCATGTTCGATTTTCAAATTTTGGACGAGTGGCTAGGTTTTTTTTTTACTTGGCAACATCGCGGTATTGCTAGTGATGTAATCTACTAATATTTTTACTCGTTTATATGTTTTCCTATAAATTTTATATTTGTTTGAAATTATAGTGGCACACAAATAGTTGTCCAGAATATCATTTGACTGTGCCCTTAAAAAATACTACCGAATTTAGTACCTTCTTTTTCCATCCTCCTTTTATTGAAGTTATTAAAAAATAAGGTAAATCAATTTTCACTGATGTGATTTTTGATGCAATAAGACTTCAACGCACAAACTGACCATGAATTCGGCACACGATTCTAGGCAGATTGAAAAATACAGTCGAATTGATAACCTCCTCCTTTTTTTGAAGTCCGTTTAAAATGTTTTAGAACTGTCAAATCAGTTAATATCTTGGAATTTCAACTTTGTTGATGGACAAATTCAAATTTATTTGAGGTAGCATGATTTGAGTGTGCTCTTTCACGTCAGCAAGAATCATCATGTTTACTTCTTTTTTTGTACTTTGTGTAACAAAATGGTTGGTTCTGTACAAAATCAGTTAAGGCGAAGCCAAAAGAGGGTTCTGATTTTAACTGGCTATTTAATAGTCTTATTTTGATAAACGAAGTCATGTTAGAAGCGTCGTGTTGTTCAATGTTACAGAATACGTGTGATTCAGGTTATACGAAAATCGATGTTATTTTTAATTTATCTGGTTACGTTGTCTTGTTTACATCTTTTTAATTGGTGTTTTTTGTCGTAGTTAGTTATTAGCTTTTATCTTTCTTTTTGTTTTAGTTCTGGAACTTTCATAAGATGATATATTTTTGACTATCTCCTTGTTTGTTTGCGCACGCACATATGAACAAATATCGGATGTAAGAGTTTCATAAGGTTTACCTGACAATTTGTTATAGCGTAGAACTATTTGCCCCGCCGGTATTATTAATTGTATGTCACAACTGAATGACTAGGTGATTTTTGATTAATTTGAATTTTTAACTTATTCGAACGTACTTAATAATAACGCGCCTGTATTCCTGAAGGATTAAGCAGATATGTTACACCACATTTACAATTCACACTATCAACATCGATTTATGGTATTGATTAGCGTAAATGGGCGCCATGCAAGATTATTTAGAGGCACTACTTATTAAGCCGAGTTTGACAGTTCTGACAGATGTGTGCGCGGATATGTTAAATGTTATTACTTAAATACTTAATAATAAAAAAAACTAGTGCGCTTTACCATCAACGATTGCACCACTACTTACCATCAGGCGAGATCGCGTTCAAGCACTAGTTTATAATATTAAAAAAAAAAAAATCGAACGGCAGTTAACACAGCAAAATAAATAATTCCAGCTGACCAGATGTCCTGTTTGGTGAGCTGGAATTATTACCCTCATTGTAGACCTTTTACCACCAATAATTTAGTCTTACTTGATACTATTAGGATTTCAGACACAAACCAAGTTTTCGTCAATTAATGAAATCGATCCAACGAAGATCGTGGAGTATTGCCAATTGATCCATGAGTAAAAAAGGGTTGTCAAGTTGAGATCTAAGTATCGATGCAACGATGAAAATAGTATTATGGTATCGATAAAATCCTTTGTAGTTTGAGCAATGACGTCTGTCTCTGTTGAAAGACTAGAATCTTCCAGCTAGATGGGTAGTTTTTGACAGGTGGACCACTGATAGAAGGCTGTTGGGCACATTACTTATCTACGAAATATTTCGAGCTACATTTTAACCTACACCAAAATCCTGTTAGACCTACCAAGGTTTCGGTAAAGCGTGCCTGTTGAGCAAAAAACTGCCACTGCTATTGCTTTTGCTAATCATGATTTTGAAATGGAAAACTTGCTGTTTTTCATTTACTAAGAAGGAACCTTTCACCTCCATAGAACTTGTTTTCAGATGTATCTCGATACTATAATGACAAACTTTCCCCTATTATGATTTTGGACGGGGCAGATATCCCATGAAACCGTTTGCGGTGTAGGTAAGATTTTGGGACGTCAGTTTTGACGACAATTTCGTATGTCTAGTTTAATGTTTGTGGTTTTGTAGACATTTAAGTGTAGCTACTGTAACTTTATAATGTTACGATTTATAATATTTACCAGTACCTATTTACTCACACCGCTTTTCGGATCATAATGGATCTTGAAGATTTTCAAACAATGGCAGAGATTTCCAAAGGCCGTTAAACTTCCGTTGTGCTGCTAGATGCTATTAACATTACGCGTTCTACCAATGTGGTATTTAAATTACGTATTTTAACGAGGAAAAGCATTTTTACTATCCAAATTCATTTATTGAAACTTACGTATAGTTTACCAACATACAAGCATTAACATGCGGTTCACCGACCGCCTTCAGCTTTTGGCAGTTGAGATTTCCTCAAACTTTAACTTTGAGCGGTTCATTGAGTCCAAAGTCAAGATGGGTGCCAGGAAACAGCGTTCTTGCAAAGGTCCGGGGGTACTTCACACCGGGACAGCTTCTAATGTTATACATAGCGCAGGTCCGATCGTGTGTGGAGTACTGCAGCCACGTATGGGCTGGTGCTGCTAAATGCCACCTGGCTGCTTAGGCTCCGTGGAGAGGCGTGCGAAGAGGCTAATTGGTGATCCAGATCTTCCTTTAAAGACTTTTCCCCCCTTATTCTTTTTCCAACCGATCAACTATGCAAAGTGCTAAATGTACGGCAACACTTCATACTACAGACAGTAATCCTGCAACACCACAACACCCCATACCGAACAATAGTAAATAAAAAACTTAGTAAACGTTGAAAGCATGGGATATGCACCCTGCCGCGTGTACACTCAACTTTTGTCAAGAGATATTTTTTTTTATTTTCTTGGTAACGGACCAAGAAAATAAAAATATCTCTTTACAACCAAATAAACGAAGTGTGTCAAATCTACGGTCTACCATATTACAAATGCAAAAAGACTATACAATCGTATCTCCAAGACAAGTCATGACGAAACTGAAAGGATCTTAACATAAGGTGATGAACATCGACTGGCACATACAAGCACACACAAACACACGCACGCACCACTCACCGAATCACACAAATACACACCACACACACATACACACCACACACACATACACACCACACACACATACACACTTCACACACATATTTATCTGAAATTAATTATTTTATTTTTATGATAGCAAAACTTATCATAAACTTTAAATTGTAAACTCAATTCTCGAAATTGTAACAGTAACAACAGAACCACTACCTATGTAACTTTTAAGAAAATGTACCTTAGGGGACCTTACTGCTTCTCCTTAACACAGGTTTCCATAACCTAGCTAGGAGAGCAGTGCTGCTCACCAACACATTTGTCGAAATAGTACTTATTTTGTAAATTGTATTTTTAAAGTTTTTTTTTTAATTGTTATAAACTAGTGCTTGACCGCGATCCCGCCTGATCGTAAGCAGTGATGCAATCGTTGATGGTGAAGCACACTAGTTTATTATGAGCCTATTCATTCTAGCCTTGAAGACACTTAAATTGTAATCAGACGGGAAGACCGCCGCAGGCAAACTGTCCAACAATCCTTTGTTTTGAGTAAATAAATTGTTATTATATTATTATTATTTGTTTGTAGGTATTTGACGGTAATCTTTTTGCATTTGATAGCCCATGTCTCGAGCTATGAAGTTGCTATGACTTAGGAGCCGGGTGAAAAGCAATAAAGTTAGAAATAACTCTGAGCGAATACGATGTGATAGCGCAGGTGATGCGATTGGTCGGGGAACAAGAAGTTTCAAGTTCCGGGCCGAAGCTAGTGTTAATAATTAAAAAAAACAAGAAAGTACTACTTATTGTATTGTAGTGTAAAAGAGATGGGTAGGTATACAATTCCCGTTCATTGTTACTTTATTTATTTTTGGTCGGATTACATAGAAGGACAGACATTGCAAGTCTATTTTATATTTCATAGATTGAATTGCAATGTTCCCAATTCAAAAAACATTAATTGAATGTCAGGTTAACTCAATTAAACGAGCGTCGTGGCTTGTCGTCGGTACGCGTCGACGGTTGCAATTGCCTTTGTCGACGCATGCCGCTTGTGTGTATGCACACTAACCCAATTAAGCGTGCAATTAAGCCTTACTAAACTAAAAGACTAAAACTTACTTGCTTGGAGCTTCCCGAGGCTTATATTATCTTAGACGTGGTATTTATGTGCTTGTGGCATCACGCAAATTTGTAAGAGATTTGCTAGTTAGTTCATATAGCATGTGCCTGGCCATTTCATGTGTCTTCGGTACAGCCCTTCCGTACTTATGTTCTATTAACTAAACAAAGACTGACATGGTAATAATGTTCATTGGTAATATTTACAATATCTTCTTATGGTTCATAATCTTTAAGAAGTTGAAAAGCCCGGGACAACAAAACCCACAAAATCTCCGTGTTTATACTTTTGGGTTTGAGTACTTATCCAAATCTACTTCTAGCTTCATTTAAGATCGTAAACCAAATATGTTAAGATATTAGCAGGTTTTTATTTAAAAAAATAAGCTTTTGGAAATCTAATTTTTAACGAATAGATAGACTGATCCTTCTGTGACTACTTGAAAGGTTATTCGGTACTTATGGGACTGATACTGATGCTAGCGAACCGGTACTTCCTTCGGTGAATACTCGAAACGATATTGTCGGTACTTGGGGCTGATACTAACTACACGTTAGTTCCTTCGGTGAATACTCAAAATTATATCTTTGTACTTGGGGCGGATATTAGCAACCCGGTAGTTCCTTCGGTGACTACTGGAAAGGATGGATGTTTCGGTATTTGGGACTGATTTTGACAATAGCGACTCTGTAATTACTTCGGTGCCTACTCGAAAGCATTATTTGATTCCTAATCGTGGAGATGTTGAAAGCCAACCTAAAACTAAGCATTTTTTGATGGAGTGTCATGGTCAATTTTTTCTCGATGCAGCAATGGGATCCTAACAATTTAAAAAAATGATTTTAAATAATACACCTTATTCTTAATTAAGCAACATTTCAGTCGCATAATCGGATATTCGGGAAAACATGGGCATGGTTAGAGGTCGCATATCCAGGCAAACAGCCTGATTAGATCGAGATCTACTCATGCTGTTTGTCTGGATATCTATGAAAC
>VKGM01013837.1:0-13832 GCA_007844875.1 Busseola fusca | reverse complement strand
CGAAATCCTTTGCGACGCCTCCAATTAAATTGTCCCCTCGTCCCTTGCCCGATGAAGGCCAGCCCGCGCCGCAGCTGAGCCAGTAAATTTAAAACTCCTTACTGTGACCTCTGAGTTTGTTTCGGCGTTTCTTCTCAGAGATAGTACTAGGAAACGCCGCGATCATCAAACTAAAAAAATCTCGATCCAACCGTCTCTTGCTCCGGCTCGTACCCCACAGGGGTGCCCTTAGCGTGTAGTCGCTTAGTTTTACAAGTTCCGCCCCTGGCTTTGAGTTCTCTCAAGGCAACCACAGGATAGTCCGGTAAAGTATTCACGGCCTCTTATGATCAACTACGAGATGCCATTACCAAAAAAGAAAAATAATGGAGCGGTCAGCCGTTGTCGGAGTGTGAGCCTGTGCGGTGATGTGTTGGCGAGTCAACTATTAATATAAATAAATGAGCATATTTTAGAGTCACCGTAGCCGAAATCGTCATGGGTCATTCATCAACATTATCAGCACGCCATTTACCTTGATTTTCGGAATTCTCATCCAGCTGCACCCTGCGAAGATAGTTGCTCCAGCTAGCCTGAGGGCGTCTTACCTTACCTACCTTATCTAATCAGTTAGTTCCAGTCAAATTGATGTATAACTATAGGTTTCAGATCGACAAACATTTTATAAATGACAGCCTTCATTTGTATATTATCCATATTCACAGAAAGAATTTTGCACGACTTGTATGTAGAGTGGGTAGATCCTTATTAGTTCTTAATCAAGATGATACGAATACACTCCTGCTCATCCACCAGATATAAGTTTTCCGTCTTAAGTGTTTAATCGATCCTATTTTAAGTATTTTATATCATTAGATCATTACATTCGAGATTTGAACCTAGGCTAAGGCTCCATAATTGTTGTTTCTATTTGGTCTAAAACCCAAACCTCAAAGCAGTGTACAGAATAATATCTCCAGGGAACCTAGATCCAGGAAATATGCTATTTTTTCAAAGGAAAATTTTCATAAAGTCTGTAGATGGTCGTATAAAGATGCTGGATCGTATAGACGACCTAGTGCTCTACTAAACCAAAGGCACCACCGCTAGAAAAGAAGCTAAAGAAAATAAACCGAGACACTGCGTTTAAAATGCTCGTCGTTACTCCTCATCACTTTTAGAGATCATGTTTAGACGATAACATAACAAAGGACAGCATAGTTTGTAGCTTATGAAGTTTAAGATACTCAGTTGGTTTCTGAAAAAGCATTGTAAACGAATCGATTTTATCATTGCTAGTGGTAGGTAGGTACACGTGTTTTAGCTTTAAATTATACAACCAGTAGGTAGCAATCGTGCGTTGAGGTGTTCGTGGCTAAATAATAACAGCCGCACAGGTCGATCGATCAGGTTAAGCCACGCTTGCGGCGGTTGGTCTGTGGATGGGTGACCATCCTTTAATACCGAGATCTCTCCGTGCCTCGGCAAGCACGTTAAGCCGTCGTTACGGGTCGTCAGAAGTCCGAAAGTCTAACCACTAGTCTTACCAATGCCAAATGGTATCATATTACCCAGTAACTGGATTGTAGAGGTCAGATAGGCAGTCGCTTCATGTAAAATACTGATATTCAGCTGCATCCGGTTAGATTGGAAACCGACCCCAACGTTGTTGGGAAAAGGCTAGGTAGAGATGATGTAGATGATGAGGTAGCAATCCTGCTGCAAATCATATTACAGTCTTCTTTTCACAAATCATCATCATCTTACTTCGCTCATCTCAATTTATTTAAGGTCGGTGTGGCATATTCTCATTGAGACTATACATTCAACTTCTTTGGAACTGCCACTATCTTTGGAATCACTACACTTCTCACAGACAATTCACTTCTACACTTGTATAGTACGAACATAATACCTACATTATATAAACCTACGCCAACATTTATCGGTGTGGCTGTAACTGCAACAGTTGCTATTTTCAGTTCCAAAAATAAAGTTTGTGTTACAAACTCTTACCCCTTTTTTTTGGTGGATGAGAAATCATCAAACGACCTCTCCCGCTCTGGGCGGAGCGGCAGGGCGTGTCAGACTTTTACTGACTAAAACCTACCCATGTTCCTTCACCTGCCTATGCGCCCCAGGGACCCCGGTTACTCTTTTTCAAACGTTCCACGGCCCTGGGGCAGGCATCGGTCCTTATGGACCCCACGCTATGCTGACTGAATCTCTTTGAGGCGCGCGCGGAACAGGACGCGCCGTCGACCCGGGCCTGGTCCTTACCGGGCGGCGAGCTACCCATTGTTCGCCGCCCGCAGGCCCGTGCCTATGGTGGCCGGGAGTTTGGTGCCATCTCCCGACGACCAGGGCGTCTCCTGCGGCGGCTAGGGGCGTGAGGACGCTGCGACTGCCTCTCCCTCACGCGCTCCGCCTCCTCCTTTGCGAGCATTACTGGAGGTGACGGCCTGCCATGCACTCTCGCCCCGGACCATAGCCAGGACCAGGGCCGGACGCGAGAGATCGCCGCCGCCTACCGCCGCCACGAGGACACGGCGGTGCTCCACCCAAGCGGGGTAGAACTCCACCGTGTCCTCAGGGCGATCCACGCAGTGAGGACACCCTGGCGTATCCTCCCGCACAGAACTGTTCCTCCGGAACACGAACCTCCCGAAGCAGTCGTGCCCGGTGAGGACCTGCGTCAGGCGGAAGGTGAGGGCGCCGTGTCGCCTCTCTAGTCACTCCTCAAAACTCGTACCCCTCTGGGAGAGTTTCTTATTCACCTAGATTTTTAAAAAAGCTCACAAGGCGCTGTTACGATAAACATAACATTTAAGTACGTTCTATAATTTATGCCAAATTCGATAAAGAATGCAGGTAAACTAATTTAGTGTTATCACAACCCACGTTTTACAAACTCTCCTCCTTTATTTACGTGATTCTTGCCTTTAACATGCTAACCATTTATTACCAATTCCTATTGCAGCTTATTTCACTATAGGTATCACTCAAATAACATGCATATTAACTTGTTATTTCGAAAAACCATTAAAAAGTCAATATTAATTTTACGTGATAGCCCTACAAAAAAAGAAATATGGATGAAATCCAGGTATAAAACACATTTTGAGGAATTTAAGTTGGATATACCAGTCCGATTTCAAAAATTATTTTTGCATGTGATAGTTCATTTATTGAGGATGGCTATATAACATCACGCTATGGCATTTAGAAACGGAGCAGTAAGCATAAACGCGTGAGAATTCGCGGGCGTCCTCTAGTCTTCATTATAACTTAATTCTATTAGAAAATCAGCTTACATGTGTGTCATATTTCATTCAAATCGGTTAAACCGTTCACTACACAAATCATAAACATAAATAAACTTTTTAAATTAGTAGGAAGTAGGATTATTCTTTGTACAAAAATCATCTAATCAATCTAGAAAAGATTGTTAACATTTGCCTTTTTGGTGTAAACAAGTCGTTGCCTAGCAACGGTTTGTTTACCTCTATTCTTTATCGAATTTGGCTCAAGTTATAGTGTGACACTGATATGATTAGTTTTC
Source organism: Busseola fusca (assembly GCA_007844875.1). Taxonomy (NCBI): domain Eukaryota; kingdom Metazoa; phylum Arthropoda; class Insecta; order Lepidoptera; family Noctuidae; genus Busseola; species Busseola fusca. Next base: position 10,291 of record VKGM01013837.1, on the reverse strand, counting down.
TAACCCCTCTATAAAAACAAACAATACATATTTTTAAACTTACATGTTTTAATACACAATTAAATATAAAATGATAACACGCATAACATTAGTTGACGATACTCCGCTAAAACTCTACTATAATCACAGCTTCTTTGATGTTAGCCGATAAGCAAATAACAATTTTGTATCTTTTATATAAAATGCAGTCATCATAAGCGTTTAATATTAAAGACTCCTTAGTTTTGTTGTGGGCCTAAGATAGGCGGATGCCATCAGAGCCGGCACACTCGCCTTTGCTGATCTTGTGAAGGGCTGGAAAAGAAAAACAAACAATAGATTATTTATTTGTTAAGCAAGGCACATCAACGACACGTTTACAACTACGGCAACAATAGTTAATCACGAGTCGACAATGTTATGTAAATAGTAAATTAATAATAATAGTTTATTATTCACTCCCAAAATTACAAATTTCTTTTAGTCTATGTACAAAATCAAGGCAATGAATATATACATATAAGAGATAACGTTGACATGTAGATATAATGATTATATACATCACATTTTTATCAAAAGACGGATAACTATTCTGATTTCTAACTGTTGAGCTAAGAGGAATGTTTTATACGCCGCAGACTAGGAATTGCTCCTTTATTGTGGGTGCGCTCACATATACAAACAGCCAGACCCGGAAGTACCTGTAGTCCATACAAATATTTGTTCCGTGCGGGAATCGAACCCGCGACACGCAACGCAGTAGTTGATCACTCAGCCTCTGCACCAACAGTGTCGTCCTTTGTTCATCATTATCGTGGAACTGCTAAAATCCAGTCTAGACTACCTAGATTCAGCACGTAATCTCTGAGTATACACAGCCATAATATGAAAACAGCATGAGTCATGATCCGGTCAGGCCGTCAGGCACAATGGCCGCCGACGCCATTACCACGGTTACCTGACGGGTCACGCCCTGTTGATCACACACAGCCCACAGGCTCTATAGCAAGCTATTTCATACAGTGTCAATAGGTTTTTGTTCTCTATCGAATTCGGTAACTCTTTGTTATATCCTATTTCGTTGTTATGGAGGTTTTTGGTGGATTTTGCAACATCACGCGCCGTCGAACCGCTTTTGTTGGGGAAAAATGTATTGCAGTCGGCGTGACTGCAATAAATTTTCCTTGTATAATATACTTCTGTTGAAATGACTGTGAAGCCGAGTGTATTTTTAGACATAATCGATATTTTCATTTGTTAACAGCTTTGTACGACAAGAAATTTATTGATTATTACTCAAGACAGTTACAAATATTATATCGTATGTTTTTGTAAAACTTCCTTAAAGTCATCCAAAAAACGGACGAAGTTTCTCTTAATGTGCAAGTTTGATGTCAAGAATCTGCGTCGGATATGCATACTGTACAAGAATTGCAATGAAATCTGTGTTGTTTTTTTTTTTATATCTGCTGAAGCATTTCGTATTTCTCTTAGTAGGTATATTATAGCTACACCACTATTACCTGCACGGGTTATTCCTGCCTAGTTGCTTCTCCAATGATTGTGAGCATTAGATACTTTTAACATTAACACAAATACTGACTACACCTAAATAGCTTAGTGTTTTAGTCTTTTATACCGCGTACGAAGAAGAAGAGGCTAATTGGTGATCCAGATCTGGTGAAGACCAATCTTCAAAGCCTGAAGCACAGGCGTAGGCTAGCCAGCCTTTCGGTATTCTATAGGATGCATTTTGGTGAGTGTTTGCAGGAATTACATGACTTAATTCCGCCATCACCGTTCCATCATCGGACGACCCGTCGTACGGCGAGTATCCACCCTTACGTTGTTGAAACCACTACGATCCGGACGAAGCGTTTCGCCTCGTCTTTTTTACCGCGTACATCGAAGGACTGGAACAAATTGCCTGCGGCGGTCTTCCAGTCTGATTACAATTTGAGTGTCTTCAAAGCTAGAGTGAATAGGCTAATAATAAACTAGTGCGCTTTATCATCAACGATTGCATCGGGATCGCGGTCAAGCACTAGTTTAAAAAATTAAAAAAAAAAAAACAAACTATTGAGCATATTTATTATCATCGCGTTCTCTATAAGAGTATGTCGCCCTATGAAAATCAGTAGTCTAAAACTCTAAAACACTTTTATTTAAAAATCATGTAAGTATTTTTGACAGAGGATAAAAAGGTGTTAACTTTTCTCTAGTAGAGTTCAACTAACTTAATTGACATTTGAAGTAGGTGTTTCCAGAAGTTTTTATAGTCACGCTAATGCTGCTTCGATGAATGAACTAAAACATAGGATCTCAGATGTTACACAAATGTCTGTGGGCGTAACAAACAATTCAACTTTAATAGTGCTAAAAGGTAGGTATATTGTGACTCACGAGTCGTTTGTGTGAGATCGTATCATACCGTCTACAATGCTATTGTAATATATAAAACTTTACAAGGAAAACTGAGCTTCCCGGAACGTACATTAAAGTGTTTTTTCAACATTATGTTCCACCTTGAACCGTCTCCTTCAGTTAATTTCTGTTATGCGGGTTTGTTGTGTTTAATTGATGAGCTGGTACGGTCAGCAACAAAATTCGAATGACTCGAAATTATTCGATAATGTACGTCTTGGTACCTATTTTATAATAGAAGCTAAAAGTTAAAGAAAATAGAGAATCTAGAGTTTTTTATTTTCATAAAATATTTTACTCAGTAAATTTCGAAATGTAAAGTGTTAATCGACTCTTTTTGCTGTCCATACTTACTATGTCTAAGTCGGTACTGCCTAAATAATGGTTTCACCTAGACTTGTAACGGTTAAACTAAGATTTCATCATACATCAATCCTCTTACGAAACATGCAAGAAACAGACCACATCCTTTCTAAAGAATTTAAACTACGACGACACTGAATATCTACTTACTTCATAATCGTAGTGAGTTCTCTGACACTCCATACCTAAACTCAACGTCTTGCTCTTCCGTTTACACACACACACATACACACACCACACCTCAACACAAAACACATACTAAAACTTCTCTCCTAGTATAAGTCTACATATGTTTGTAATTTATAGTCCTAAGCAGTCTATTGGAATTTTTTGTACTCCTTCTGTGGGAACCTGGGCTGGCGAACCTTAATACAGGTTACCATGTAACCTAGCTAGGACGCCAGATTCAATTCGTTTGTAACTCTTTTATTATCATTTTTCTTATAACTTGTAAAATTATTATATTAATAGTAACAGACTGTATGAACCACACTTTTTTCAATTAAATAAATTATTATTAAATTAGTATCCATTAAAATACACGTTAGTTTTACACGTTATTTTTTTGAAATAAGTACATTCAGAGAACACATGTATAAATGTGGCTAGTTTCTTTTGAACTTGTAAATTGTGTAATTTTTGTTTTAGAACTTGAAAGTAAAATTTTTCCACACACAGACAGTCATACAAACGCCCTATATTCGGTACTATAGATGATATAAATGAAAACGTGCCCCAGGGCCGTGGAGCGTACCAAAGAGTTACCGGGGTCCCTGGGGCGCATAGGCAGGTGTAGGAACAGGGGTGGGTTTTAGGCAGTAAAAGTCTGACACGCCCTTCCGCTCCGCCCAGAGCGGGAGAGGTCATTTGATGATTTCCCACCCCACAAAAAAAATAAAAAAAACATGGGTAAATTCAACATAAATGATTTAATCAAATATTCTGTAACAAATTTATGATTTTAAAAGAGTGTCCGTTGAGTTTCTTGCCCGTTCTTCTCCATAGAGACCTACGCTTTGGAATGGGCGACTAGCTTCATCTTACTGACTGAGCGGGTCGGTCAGTCAGTGACAATTCAAAAGTACCTGTAATTGGTTTATTTGAAATAAATGCTTTGATTTTTTATTTTGATTGATGTATTTTACTAACTTTATCCATCAGTCTTCCACTGCGTTTTCTACAAGACCCCCTCAATGAGGCTTGGCGACCCCGTTGGGGTCGCGACCCACACGTTGAAAATCACTCATCGAGACTATTGCCATGTCTGTTTCGAAGAAGAGCATTCTATATTCTCGTTAACGTAATACAACATGGTATAAGCTCAAGACGTACGAGAGTAAAACATCGATATTGTTGTGAAGTTCAAATCAAATCTGGTACCAAACAAGGTATTTTGTTCAGTAACTTGTTATATTTTATTCTGAGATCAGTGGTGTTTCTGTGGCAAGGGGGTAACTGGCATGTCCTAGAATCGAAAATTCGAAGAGGTGTGATATCTACCAACCCGCACCGGGCCCGCGTGATGAAACTGGCTTCCTCTCGACGAGAGAGATTGGGCCGTACGACCCCTCTTATCCGGAGGACGCCTGTGGCCCAGCAATGGGAATATTAGTATCAATTGAATCATTATCACATTTTGAACTTAATTTATAGTCAGAAAACAAATATTTAAGTAATAGTAAAATATTCCACTGACCCATGAAATCCTAAAATCACGGCTATTCATAATCTGGTGACAATTATATACATCACATGAAAGCTTTCCATAATTAATACTTTTACGTACCGCTATTCGTCGAAGAAAGACCAATAACTTTTATAACAAAAAGTATTGCGCACGAGTATCTGTGATCAATCAATGATAAATGATTTATCTTCTGTAAGTAGGTTTGTGCAAACTCTTTTACAAGTCAATGATTTTTTTTTAACTACACGAGTTCAGCATTTCCTATCTGACTACTCAGAGAGGAAAGGCCGAAACAAACTCAGGAGGTCACAGTCTCTTTTAAAGTCCAGAAATAATATTGGTCAGATCATATGAAGATCATGTAGAATTGATGTCTGAGATGGTATTTTGAGGAAAAAAACCACACAAGTTGAGAGGACCTGTCCAGTCAGTGCACGCATTTATCAGAAATCGCAACTCACAACTTAAGGAGCTTAATGATTCGACGCACAATACCAAAGAAAGGACATTTGGGTAGGCCACATAAATTACTCAAACTGCCAGACCACGACAAAAACTAACAGAACAGAGAAAATAAAAATAAAACGATCCACAATAGTTTTTACATTCACAATAAATAATAGAACATTTTACGGAGTAAGCAAAAGTCATTTTATATATAAAATTAATCAATGTGAAGCTGTATATAGAAATACGGGCAGAATCTTTGAGCCACCATGTATAGCGTTTACTCTACTGAACGAACTACCAACCTGGTAATTACTAAAATTGAACATGGAATGATGGCTTTTGAGCCAATGTTCAATCATGCAACGAATATCTATACCTATTGTTGCAATTCAGGAAAAATTCTACTTCTGAATCTATATTCAAAAAATTTGAATGTTTTGATGGACCAAGTTGATCTATTTAACTCTTAAACACTTTCTTTCACACTTTTACATTCATTATTTGCCTTCCTTACATTTTCGCAAGAGTTTTCCTCTATTGTTTTAGTTTGTAATTTAAATAAAAATCATTGTCGTCATTTGCCATATTATTGGCAGAATGGTTGAAGTCGCATTGCTCAAAAGAAGCAAGTTGTTCAGCCAAATTCTTGGCTGAAATTGAAAAAAAGTATAATAGTGACACTGCTATTTGTCTTTTAAGATAGTTAGATACATAGTATCAAACAATATCATATCCATCTTTTGTCATTAACAAATTATTACCAACATAATTATTCGTATCAATAATATGGAACTAATTATTATTTTATATCATACCAGCTGACCGGGCAAACATTGTTTCGCCACAAACAAAACGGATGTTGGCCGATTCTCATATCTACCCGATATGCATAAAAATTTTCATACAAATCGGTCCAGCCATTTTGGAGGAGTATGGTAACTAACATAAGACTACACAATGTTATATAATAATGGAGTAATGTGCGTACACGTAACTATTTACCATTATTAATGCAGAGGCGTATTTAACTGTAGTTATTGACATAATTTTTGTATTACGCACGTGTTCGAAGTCCAAATGGCTTGTGGTTGGTTTGTGTTTATGACGCCATTTCTATTAGAGCGATTAAACTACTTCATATTTTCAAATCCCTTAGAGAATTGGCTGCGCCCGAAACCCTAAAGATGGTGTATTATGCCCTATGTCAATCCGTTATCGGATATTGCATCAGAGTATGGGGTGTTGCACATAAAACCAGTCTTCTAAAGGTTGAGAGAGCGCAGAGAGCCGTTCTGAAGGTGATGTCGCGCAAACCTTTCCGTTATCCCACAACGCGACTATACGCTGACTGCAAAGTTCTTTCAGTGCACCAGCTATTTGTACTGCAGGCTACCATTACGAAACATCCTGGCGTTCCACCAGCTGACCCCACAAAAAGAAAGAAACTATCGTTAGGTACCGCACATAAAACTACCTTTGCACGAGACCAATACTATACTTTAAGTACACATATATACAAACAAGTTCACATAAATTTAAATATTGTCAATCTGAATATATATGAAATTAAATCAAAATTAACGGAATGGCTACTGGAGCAGGACTATCTAAAAACAGAAACCCTACTTTAGTATATCCCCTAATTACCTAAATATCTCCAATAATAGCCAAACACGCAAACACACATACACACACTGACACGTACATACACACATATACACTTTTTTAACGTAAGAAATTTTACATTAATTATTAGCCGAATCCATCGCTTGGGTAGATCGACGCAGTCCACTATTGTAAAATTCATACTCATAGCATCTCAGTTTGAGCTTAATGACTGTCCCTTAAAATACAGGCTACCGCCTAGTTTGAGAGGCAGGGTTTCCCCTTATAGTGTACAGATTACGTTTCTCGACTTGTATTGCATGTGTTTTCTACCTAAGCTTACTTAAATTGTACTTTAATCCATGGCAAATATGTTTTCTTGATAAAATAAAAACATTATTATTGTTATTAATATGAATTTATCGATCTTGAAAAAACTGCTGAAAAAACTTTTAAAGTTTTTAAAAGTTTTTTCAGCAGTTCACAGCTGAACTTGAATTCATAGATCTGTTATAAATTGATTTTGTTCAATTCCGTATCACTAGTATTGTCATCTGTCTAGCCTTTTCTCAGCTATGTTAAGGTCAGCTCCCAGTTTAACAAGATGCATCTAGATTTTATCAGTTTTTTTATTCGTTAAATGAAAATGATATCTGAGCAGATGGAGGGACGAACTTGACGGCTATGGAAAGGCTTGCCCGCAATGACAATAGACAGACGTATGTGGAAGAGGATGACTTTGCCCAGCTGTGGGACATCACGGGCTGATGGGTTGTTTCAGAAACTGTTAAAAAACCCTACCATGTGTGATGCAAATGCCAATTCTTGCTAATAAATTTCATTTGATTGCATTTCATTTAATTTCACTTCATTTCATTCCATTTCATTTTACGGATAATACATAAAATACACAAGAATCACTTCCTTTATTTACTAAGAAAAAAGCCGCCGTCTCATACATCTGCCAATGAAAACTCGATCGATGAACTGCCTGAACTTAAGAATTTATATTCAACTCCAAGGTAAAAGAAAAGGTATAATTCATTAATCAATAACTTCCAATACTAATTACAGCCGATGTCATAAGGTAGTATTGCGGTCAGGTCAGGTCATGTATTTAGATGACCTTTCGATAATGCTGAATTAGTGGGGAAAAGCAACTGTGTTTTGAATTTTTGATAGGCGATGAATATTGTTGTTCGTCAAGCTCTATGATTATTTCTTCTATCTTCATACAAATACATATTTTTTTTTAAGACTTTTAGCTATTAAGGCCTGATTTTTTCAACTCCAGATAAATTTATGCAACGTATAATTTTGAGTTTTAGAGAAATTGTCCATACAAAATCTGTCAGACGCCAATATTATTTGACGATCAAAATTATCAATACATTGAAATACAAGTCCGGTGGAGCCGTTGTGCCCGTGGTGTTAATCCTTAAATGACCTCTTCTCCCGCTCTGGGCGGAGCGGAAGGGCGTGTCAGACTTTTACTGAGTAAAACCCACCCCTGTTCCTTCACCTGCCTATGCGCCCCAGGGACCCCGGTTACTCCTTGGTACGCTCCACGGCCCGGGGGCAGGCACCGGTCCTTAAGGACCCCACGCTATTCTGACTGCATCTCTTTGAGGCGCACGCTGAACACGACGCGCCGTCGACCCGGGCCTGGTCCTTACCGGGCGGCGAGCTACCCATCGCTCGCCGCCCGCAGGCCCGCGCCTACGGTGGCTGGGAGTTTGGTGCCGTCTCCCGACGACCAGGGCGTCTCCTGCGGCGGCTAGGGGCGAGAGGGCGCTGCGACTGCCCTCTCGCGCGCCGCCTCCCTCTTTGCGAGCATTACTGCTTCGCAGAAGGAGGCGACGGCCTGCCATGCGCTCTCGCTCCGGACCATGGCCTGGACCAAGGCCGGACGCGAGAGATCGCTGCCGCCTATCGCTGCCACGAGGACACGGCGGTGATCCGCCCAAGCGAGGCAGACCTCCACCGTATGCTCCACCGTGTCCTTTGGGCGATCCGCACAGTGGTGACACTCTGACGTTACCTCCTGCCTTATCTGACACAGGAACCTTCCGAAGCACCCGTGCCAGGTGAGGACCTGCGTCAGGCGGAAGGTGAGGACGCCGTGGCGCCTCTTCAGCCACTCCTCAAAGAGGGGACTTACCGCCGCAATAGTGGCGTGCCCAATAAACTAGTGCTTGACCGCGATCCCGCCTGATGGAAAGCAGTTATGCAATCATTGCTATTCATAGTGTGTTACGCTATTACCCTGCCGACTTAAAACAAACGACAATCACCAACCTTAAAAACATGTTTCTGGATAAAGTATATCCCACGGAGCCTTATCGTTTCTGGCTGTTGTTTCTAATCCAAGCTTAAAGCAGGGTCCGTTTGAGCCTTACGCCTATAAACCTTTATTACCAACCAATAAAAATTAACCGCTTTCGTTTTTTTACTAGTTTATAACGGTGTACATTAAGACCCGGGCATCAACGTGCAAACTGTAGCCAATAGAATTAAATTAAGTACATGAGACTTGACTCCCTAGCGTAGTTTATTGACGGTTATCTTTTAAAAAGTCTGTTGTTTCATAGAAAAGTTGACCAAACGTTGTTGAGTTTTTGTTGTAAAGTTGTTGTCGAGTTTTGACCTACAAGGTCAAAATGTAGACGAGACTCAAGAGCTTAATTTAATTAACAAAGAAATATTTCCTAAGGCTACACTATAAAACGTATAAACCTAACGGAATCTTTATCATGTATTGTGGTGATATGATACACGTGTTTTTTTTTTTGTTGGGTGGGAAATCATCAAATGACCTCTCCCGATTTAAGGGGAGTGGAATGGCGTGTCAGACTTCTACTGACTAAAACCCACCCATGTTCCTTCACCTGCCTGTGCGCCCCAGGGAGGGGGTTTCCCTTTCGAACTACCCACGGCCCTGGAGCTGGGGCTATGATACATGTGTGTATGTATCATATGCTTGACGCTTGAGATTTACACAAAAAAAAAAGATTTTTTAAAGTGATATTTCAAATGGGTTATTGTTATAATAACCCTACAAAAAAATATGAAATTAATTTCTTGTACTCAACTGATGTATCGAAACTATGCACGGGCTTGCGGTAAGGACCAGGCCCGGGTCGCTGGCGTGTTGTGTTCCACGCGCGCCTTAAAGAGATGTCAGCACGGCGTGCCACTAGGACCGATGCCTGTCAAAGCCGCAGGTTGTTCGAAAGAAATACCGTGGCCCCTGGCGCACAGGCAAATAAAGGAACACGGGTGGGTTTTAGTCAATAAAAGTCTGACAGGCATTTCCACTCCGCCCAGAGCGGCGGGAGAAGTCATTCGATGATTTCCAATCGACAAAAAAAAATGGCAAACCGCTGGAGCTCAGGTCCGGCCAGGCCTGGCAGCGCGGCGCGCGCCGGTGACTCCGCGCTGTATGCGAGCACACACTTTTTACCGTGTGTCGTCAGACAGCAACTTGCGTTGATTGTATTGCCTTTTTAAATACACAGGCCGTAGGTAAAAAGGTAAAAACGGGCTGGTGTCCGCAACTCCACGACAATGCGCGTATTTTGCGTACACAGGCCGTAATATAACATTTAAACCACACTCATACTATGATAGACGTATTTATAACAAATGATGTCATAAGAGATTTTTGTTTTTGGTTATTTACATTTACACAAACATTGTGATAAAACTTTTGTATCGATTAATTCGAAACTTTGTAAGTTACATTAAGATTATACACGTAATATAATAACGCAATTTTTGTTT
>VKGM01013836.1:0-13851 GCA_007844875.1 Busseola fusca | reverse complement strand
GTTTATACGCTAACGTCTACGAACTTAGTTTCACCAAATCTAAGGTCCTCCTACCATTTTTCTTATGTCTTCGAGTATAAATAAAAGAAAAGTATTTTAATAGAATATTTACGTGAGCTCAAAAGCACATTTTTCTTATAGTTATCCCTCGAGGGATGCACACTAACTCTTTGTTTATTTCGGGTGATAGGGGTACGAAGTCATAAAATAAACCATTGAATAAATGACTGTGCATTTGACAAACGAGCATTCGCAGATATATCCGGCAATAAACGAGCAAAATGATCCTCCCCAATGTATTATATAATATAGGAATTCCGCGGAGGGCCGGGAAGACGCGGATTCTGGATTTGGAATACCTTTTCCCCTTTGGTTATGTTAAAGAAAATTAGTACGCGTAACTCTGACAAAATGCATAAAAAAATAATTGCTTCGGTCATATAATCCCCAAAAACATCCTTTAAGATAATCTACACCACGCAAATTAGGTGCTCGAATACATTGCTCAAATAGATAGCAGAGATTATAAAACAATACGGCGTGTGGGTTCTGTTTGTCATATGAGCGTGTACCGCCTCGAGTGGCTTTGTATTGTGGAGAGACATTATTATTAACACAATTCTTCAGAATCACAACACAAGGCCACGCGGCTCGTAGCTCATACTTGTTTTTCTTAAATCTCTCCGTGAACAACTCTATTATGGGGAATCTTGTTAACATTTGAAATCATTTCTCTGCTCCGGGAATAATGAGTTCTGTGTTTTCATTTGAAACTCCGGTGACTTTTGTTTAATGGAATGATAATACAAATGCTAGCCTCTTTGTAGTGAGGGCCGACAATATTGTTGGTTTTCCTCGGGCGGGTCACTTTAGTTCCAAGGGTAATTTCATTATTTTTCTAAAAAAATTGCTTTCACAAATGAAACTCTGGACTGTACAATCTTAATGTTGATTTATGCCCTTTGAAATCCACTTTTGTTTATGTAAAATAATTTAGGCAGATTTTTTTCCCTGTTTTCGGGTTAACAGAGAGATATTCTTTTATAAAATTCTAGGCAGAAAAGGATATCAAGGAAAATATTTCAATTTAAAAGGAATTTATTAAAACGTTAAATCTTTAAGATAACTTTTTTTATGTCCCTGCTTTTCATTAGCAGATATTTCGGTGAGTTAAGAGGAGTCAATTACGTCTGAAGTTGTTTATAAATCTCATCATAAACCTGAGCTGTTATAACTTTTGAAGCATTAAACACCGAACCACGTACATCTCTTAATGTTCGTATTTATAAAACTATGTAAAATATATAATTTGACTTGTTATCCCCGAGGGTGTATTACCAGCAAGTTTTCGTCTCGTAACAGAATATTATGTAAACAAATTTAATTATAGCCTTGAATTAGCCACAATGGCCGGCTGCCGTCGCTGTGAATGGAAAACTTTGGAAACCTCAACTTTGTCCAAGTAAAGTTCCCTTAGTGTGCACAGTAACGAAAGAATTTTGCAAAAAAGTACCTTGCTTATTTCCTGATAAGTGCCTGCTATGCGGGTGGCTATTTTTAGGAATTGTTGACTTATCTCAGCATTAAAAAAGGTTTAAAGCGTTTATAGAAGTCCGGTTTTTCCTGGGTGTTTCTGATTCATAAATCCATTTTTACCTTAGTAACTGAAGATTCTAAGGCATATACTTAATGTAGTTAGCTTAGCTAGTAGCTTAATATAATAGAGTTGTTCTATACAGTCCTAACTAAAAGTTGGTTAAAGTTTCTGAAAGCCATGTTCATTTTCAAAAATTAATCATATAAATCCTATTTGTATTAATTAAACAACATGTTCTAACATCTCTATGTTTTATCCCCAGTTTAAAACAAATGCGGACGCATCCCTAAACTTGTACAATTTATCATAAACTATCTAATCAATTTAGAAACGATTCGGCGTTTAATATCAAATCCACGTTTTCTAAGGTTTGGACCGAAATTACGGCATTGTGCTAAATAAATTGTTATTAATGACCAAAACGTTCCGTACTTGCGAATAACAAAAGCTGCTCGTATTTTGTGGATAAATTTGGCATTCCTTGCATACGCTTAGCCGTCGAGATTATGGATGGAGATTTTTCATCATAGTCGATATAACAAGGATAATTAAAACTGATCGTCCCTAATTGATGGCACATTTCTTAAGTGATATTGCCTTGGAAATGGTTCACTTAAAACTATATACATTAAATGAAAATGATTGCGTAGTCAGGAAAACAAATATGGATTACTTGTGTCAGATGAAAACGAGTGTAGGATATTCTTCATACAGCCTTTGAAATGGTTCACTTAATACCATTCATATTAAGTTATTTTTTGTCATGAAAACAAATTTGGATTAGATGCGTCAGGTGAAGCCGAGCTTAGGATGTTCTGCATACATGTTTTATAGGCTCAAATAAATGGTCTAAGTTTTTAGTAGCTTCGTGAGGTTATTCATGAGCGGGTATGGAGGTGTAAGTAACGGGGTGTCGGTAATTATTCACCAGGCTCACCACTAAGTAGAGACAGGTTCATAATTCCTATGAGCAGATGATCTGCTCTCAGCATTAAACTTGTAAAGTGCTCTGCTCCATATGTCCTCGGTAAAAGGGAGGGTTGCTTTCTATTCATACACTGTGATACTCTTTTACGGTTCAAGCAAAAACACGCCAAACGCCAGCGAAAGATAAACCCCGGGGCGGTACGAACGCTGTTGAATTTTACGATTCCGCTAAGCCGCCTTAAAGTCGAGCCCTTCCTGAATATTTTGATTTATTTATAGGCGTGAAAGCGTAAAAGGGTGGTCCAAAAACAATATACCGCGTCGTTCAGCTGGCGCGCTACTTGGGACACTTAACATTATACGCCCCTATGAATAAACCTACATATTTATACCCTTCCGTTCTGCGATACTCATTACCCGGCTTTGAGACTTTTAAGACATTACCATAACTATGCTCAATTTACTGTGAGCAAGAATTTCTTCCCGTAATTATTAGTCTTGAGTTAATTTCGCAGAAGCCCTAACAAATTTGCGGCTGAAAAGTTTTATACTTAATTTATTAGTATGTGATATAATCGTGTGGGAAGACGCAGGCCGCATTAAGCACTTGCCGCTCGCGAGTCGCGCTTCTAACACTTCATTGTGATGCTAATTTAGGGCAGCTCTATGAATATGGGGGCGGCACTCCCAACGCGCGCACTTTTTGCCTCACCGCGCTAAATTAATTTGAATAATACCGCCGATAGGCAACGAGCTCCGCCGAAATGTCTTTTATATGAGTTTCCGACGTGAAAACTCCGTTACCGCGAGGTCCTAGTAATTTTATCTCCACCTTAAGAATTACGTAAAGTATTTGTTTATGAATACTTAATTTATTGAAAGATAAGCATAATCCGATTTTCACTTAAACATGTTAGAAAGCGTCTAACATATTTGCGTGAAAATCGGATTATACTTTTTGCTTTTGTTTTTTTTTTTCTTACATGGTACTGAATGCTTTTGTACCACGGAAGTGATTTGTACAACTATTGTCGAATAAAACCATTTAATCAAAAGATCCACTGCACCATTTTCCCTCCCATCTCTTTGAGAGTAAGCTAAACGAATGTTCCATTAGACAATGGAATACACTCTCGCTCGCATAGAGCCCGATAAAATAAATTTCACTTAGCTGTTAATCACGTCCCTATAGCGTGTGTGTCTATGTACCTACTCGTGCAGGTAATGGCGTGAGCACTAAGACAAAATTGGCTTAAGTAATCTCTCGGTTGGAGTATATCTGCGGCGGCTGTGAGCAGCTTCGGGGCACACCACACTCGCAGTCTCGGTCTCGCCGCCCAATTCCGATGGGGAATGCACTTGAGTTTCACACGTACGTGTTCGTCATAGAAATTACTCAGGCAATTTTTAAGTGAGCCTTTCCCGCTGCAACACTCACGTGTATTCAAGCCCGTCCCTATATACTGGAGCACTTAAAGGAGGTAAAGCCACTCTTAAACAAATGAAAGAGTTTTCGTTCGTCGTTTTTGCCTCACGGCAATCCGCTTTACTAAAAGGCTGTGAAAATTTTATGCACACCAAGTAAAAGTATCTGTAAGGACCTATCAAATTGGAAGTTCGTGCGGGCTGGTTTGTATGAAGGAGGCATGTTATGTGTTAGAAATTAACATAACCGAATTATGGACGAAATAAGTACAAAAGCAGATGGCCCTTTAACAAAAATCTGACCTTTACTGGGAAATCGCTTACCTATAATTAAGTTAGAAATCCCTTTACGCTGGAATAAGCACCTAATACAAAGATTCTACGATTTTGAGGTTACTATGGACTTCATTCAGAATTTTAATATTCCTTAACTATCCCGAGTTTCTTAAATGATGTTTGTTTGGAAAATCGCTTCGCTTTGGCACTTTCATTAACTTTATTTGTATAATTTAACTCGTTTAATTTAGGCGTCAAATTACTTTTCTGTCGGACCCCGTGGCCTGCGAGGCAGTGACGTTGTGCGAATCTGTCACTGAAAGCTTAAGATCGGGTCAATTTAAGGTTCATTTTCGTGCGTGATTAGACGGAAAATAGCGTCGCGCTGCGCGCCACATCGTTTTGTATAGACGGGCTTTTTAACCTACTCACAATACGCCTCGCGCTGTAATGTAGACAACGGTGATTTGATAAATGAGTCGAGTTATTTACGTGAAAACGTTTTACGCTCAAACCTGAACTTGTTTTGACAAAACCTTCGCGGTTCCCACAACGGAGTCTGTCGCAATGGAGCCCTCTCGTTTTTCTAATGAATTGTGTTGACAACGAGAAAATAACAAGGAAAACTCTCGAATGGAAGATAATAGCTGTGATAATGGAGTTCATATTGAGCGTGTTTAGTGAGAAATTTCATTGGGGTACCATAATTAGAATTATTTTAAGCCAGTAATTTTATTTATATTCTAGCCCATTTGATGTGGAAATAAAAAAAAACGTGGTGTAATTTTGTGGTCTCCTCTTAAACATTATGTTTATGATACACGTTTATCTCGCTTTATCTAACGGACATTGACCGTGGTATATGAGCTCTCTAGTGCAACGAGCCCGTTATGGGTCTGAACTTCATAGCTTGGAGAACCTGTACTTGTACTAGTAAAGACTCGACTGTTGTAGGTTTTATTTAATCGCTTTAAATTATAAATGCTTTTAAATACCATAGTTGGGCACATTTGCAACTTAGTATCTTTTGTTATTGATATTATGTAATCATAGTTATAAAAGACATTTTAGACTAACGAAATAGATAAGGATGCAGGTGGCGTTTTGTGGGTTCAGCCTATAGGTATTAAACAAACTTTAATAGCATTATTTTGGTCCAATTTAAAACCTTATTTCCCGTACATAAATAACCCAAAGTAACGTCCAGTACCTTTTTAATAAAGCCAACCATAACTTCGCAACGTTGCGGCAATGTACCTAATATTCCTAAAACTGCCGCAATATTATTTTCCGTTAGTCAGATGCGGCAAAAGCGTTTAATATTTAAAATAATCACAGTATTGTCGGAAACGGTGTTGACAGCTAATGTTCGGTGGCAAACCGCCACGCGGCCGGCCCGCACTTTGCCAACCCCACCTATACAATGTACGTAGCCATGACAACCGCGACGTATGTTTGCCCACAAACTGTTTGCTCGCATATCCGTTGTTCTACCTATTATTTGTACAGGGAATTAGACGTAACGTTTTACCCAAATAAAGGTATCATTGTCTTATTGGTTCTTTGGTTTGGCGGAGTTGTTTAATCGGTTCTTGGAGTAGCGTTTTGACATTACGGGAGTTTATTTCATTCATTCATTCACAGTTCAGACATTAGCGTCAGTTAGGGCTGTAATTTAAGAGTACTGTGTGGCTAATTAATTATGATGAACATAAATTACGTGGGTCTATTGAATTGTGTTTGGCAGAGATTTCTAAACTAAAAGTTTAAACAAGAAGTAATCCCTAAAGCTGCAAGAAAACGATGGCACTGGAATTTGACTTTACGGTGTCAGAAAACGTCCTTAAGGACTACACACCAACTTTCATAAATTAGAAAAAAAAAACATTTATTTAACATAGACTTAAGCAACCGTTAAGCGCTTTGTGTAAATTACTTCATCACCGCAGTGGTTCTCAAAACGGTGAAGGAAAACATCGTGATGAAACCAGCATGTCCTCGAACCAAAACTTAGAAGACATGTGACATCTACCAACCCGCACTGGGCCCGCGAGGTGGATGACGGTTCATTCCCACTCACCATGAAGAGGCCTGCGTCCCAGCAGTGGGAACATTATAGGCTGATTATGTATGTGTTATGTATGTAAATAAATATATTTCTTCTCCTTCTTCCAATAACGTTTCAGTAACGTCATTCGCCGGTAAAATGCGGACGCTATGTGCCACCGTGAGCAGTGGTGGCCCAGTGGTGACCGCTGTGACTTACAAGTTGTAGGCCGTAGGTTCGAACCCCGTCAGGCGCTTCACTTTGTGTAAATTATTGCATCACCATTGCTCTCAAAATGGTGAAGGAAAACATCGTGAGAAAACCGGCATGTCCTAGAACCGAAACTTCGAAGACATGTGACATCTACCAACCCGCACTTGGCCTCCGTGGTGGATTACGGCCCACTCCCTCTCACCAATAGGAGGCCTGTCCCAGCAGTGGGAACATTATAGGCTGATTATGTATGTTATGTATGTGCCATCGCTCTTCTTGGAAACCTGAGCTTTTGCCGCATCTAATATTATAATTAAGCTAGCTGTGGTGTCTGTTAATAGCTCAGCACAAACACAGCTTGTAACAGGAATCAGAGATGCTCCTGTCTTAATTTTGAATACGTCAAGGACATATAATTATTGAAATTGGTATCGTTTTAAGAGCATCTTGAATTTCTCAGGAATGTTCGGCTCGATAAGGGCGTCATTAAAACATTCTCCAATCCCGGAATTTGTTAAGTACATACGTTTACTCTGTAAAGGAAACTTTATAATGTAACTAGCTGTTCTCCGCGAGTTTGCCTGATTTTAATCCTTTTCCTTAGAGTTTGTCGCTGCATGACGTTTAAAAATTCAACGGTATATGAAGATATGATTTAGTTATGTAGAATACACGTGTTTTACGGTGCGGCCTTCACATTTTCTCTAATATTCATTACATATTAGCTTGGTACTTTATTTTCATGTTTATCTGTGTTGTAGGCTCTGCTACGTTTCACAGCAGACATTCATAACATCTTATGATAAAACTCAACAGTAGGTAGGTATGAGTTGTATCGTTGAATAATAGTGACGTCATGAATACGCCAACTTTAACGAGATGACATTAGGAATATGTTGTGCATTGCGGAAATGTGAGCCGAGTATTATGAGCACGCTTAAATCTCAGTCAGTCAAATTAATTATTAGTTCTGCTCCGTGCAGCCGGGACAAATTGACGCTTGTTTCGCTGGAACACTCGTATAATTAAATACACAAGCATTTAATCAAGGTACTGTAACACTCCAAACTCGTGTACGTAATCCTTGAGATATGTTAGGTATAAGGTTGCCGAGGTAACTCGAAGTTGCCCGATGTAACCCGACGCCACCTGACGTCGGTTGGCTTAAGTGTGGCACCTACATAGCAAGAAAGCTGGGTTGAGTTGGTTGAGCCGATCTTAACCCGCCGCCGCCGCGGGCCGCGTAGGACCTGTCCTAATAACCGGGTACAATAGTGGCCCTGAGCAAACAACGCTCGCTTATTGCTACTCGGCACTCCGCAATAACAACGGTAAAAATAATAGCGCGGCCATGCTCCTTGTGATTGCGGTGGCCACATTGTTCCCATTACGAGGAGCAGCTTGTGTCAAGTTGCAGTTTGGGGTTCAATGGAATGTAAAATAATATATTACCTAATGTACATAACTTTTTTTACAGGTAAGCTGCCCTGTTATCGGTATCGCGGATTATACATTCGTGAGTTTCTATTATATCAATATTGTAGTGCAACTTCATACATATCACATGTAATATCATCTAGTCCATGAATCCATTAAGCATGTGTAGAAATTGTATGTAGTTCTTACAGAAACCTTCATCATCAAAACCGCATAATTTCAACTTATGTGTAATATCAGAAGAGTCGATATTCGTTCGAATGACCGTTCAGGGATTATCTGGAAATCAATTCGTAACGTGGTGTCATTTGTCGCGTTCGGTACCGGACACTCGACAGTCGGTTTTAATTCGCTGATATCCACCTTTGATCCGGCTTTTCCCAGATTATATCGTCGTACGATAGCGTTTGTCCAATCATGCTTAAAACGACTTCGACACATTCGGACTGCAATCAAAGTTAACGATGCTATTACCCATCAGATTATAACAGTTTCGGAATTCAAACAACACGTGATTAGTCACCTATGGGCGCATGATTAATTTAAAACAACTTATACGAAAAACATTATTATGGAACCGCACGGCTTAGTCCTAATAACCGTAATAAACATCAACGGTAACGAGCAATAGGCAGCGATTCGTGCTGATGTTACACTGTTTTTATACACGACCGGTACATGGGAAAGCTTTCTAATTGCCGGAACAATGCTGAGCCGGTTATTTGCCGGCGGCATTGTTTTTGTCCGCGCCGGTTCATTTTACCCCACCTTCCCCCGGGTGGGAGATTAATGGAATTTGAATACGCATAGCCTTTGTGTTCGGCTTTACGCGTAATTTAAGCGTATACCGGCCGGGTGAGTCGGCGTTTTGCTGCCAATCTTACGGAGAGACTCGCAGGTGTGCGACTTCTCTTATAGCTGTTATGTTAAATGACGTCGCCCTACGAACCCGCCCTTGCCTCCATGAGTTCCCTTTTTGCGGACTCACATTTCAGATACAAATTGTGTTTTTCATTTGTATCGATATCATTTCACCAACTCACGAAGACCGTCGACGTGACCTCGATTGATTTCCAGTCGTATTTGATTTCAAAAGTTTGCCTTTAATTGCCATTTCCATAGAGATTAATACATTTTTGATAACATTTGTCTGTCGGTTCGATAAAAACTGTCATTATTTCGGTGGTCCCCTCTGTTGCCGTTCAATAAGCGTTGTGTGTTCAGAGCACTATCAATCATTCCCTTGCGCCTACTAGACACGCCGAGAAATAAAATGTATTTGTTTTATTAGAGCAACCTATTGATTTTGTATGAAATGAGCATCAGTGTAAAACAAACACGCTTCTGTTTTGTTTCTACCGCTATTATTATCGTGATAATTACGTGCGGCGCTAATGTTACTCAAATAATAGATGGCTGTGTAATGTAATCGCCATAAATGTGTACATGAGACATAGTGGAAGCTGCATATCAATCAGCTGAAGGCGGGCCTGTTGTAGGCAGAATGCTGCAAATCCATTAACATAATTGAGCGGCTTGTATCCGGGACACTTCACGGTCCGGATCGTGGACGTCTTTGATGGCGCATCGCCGTAATGAGGAGTCGAAGCCGACGTCATCCGCCCTAATGCATATTTACAATAAGGACGACGAATTGAGACGCTACATTTTGATAACCGACTACGCGACTTTTTCTGACCTAATAATTCAACCGAATACATGAATTTCGGTATTTCATACTTCGTGATTCCGTTAATATCTGGGTACCTATTTATTTACTCAGTTTTTATGCGGCCATTTATTTACATGTGCTTTACGAACTTGTTTTACTCATACCTATTTCATCATCATCTGCCTAGCCTTTTCCCAACTATGTTGGGGTCGGCTTCCAGTCTAACCGGATTCAGCTGGATACCAGTATTTTATATGGAGCGACTACCTATTTCAAATTAATAAATTGGTTACCTATTGATTTATAACCGCGGCTATTTGAAAAGCTCATATTAATTCAATCGCTTAATGAAAGTCATTAACATTATTTACATTTTCACTCAGAATTGACGAGCCACGCGTTCACAAACAAACCACACAAAACAAAGTGCCTGCAAAAATAGCATTTACCACACAACGGCGCTTTATGAAATTTTCGAAATCCCCATTTAATTGGGCGCCTGTGTCGCCACAAATTAATTAAAAGCGCTGTGGGATTTTATTAACTTATTGCAATTATATTTAAACGGTACGATTACAAGGGCGCGGCGCGGCGCGGCGGGTCGCGGAATCGCGTCTAATGTCATTGCGAGGGCGCTTACACGCCGCCTCGGAATTTGATCAAACTCCTCGTAATCGGGGACAAATAAATCTCACCATTAAAATTAACGGCGACCTGCCCGGCCCGCTTCCGACCTCTTCACTAGATTTATAATCACCTTTTAGAATATCGCCACAGTGATGTTAAGCCGTTGAATAGTTATTAGTAAAATTATACTTAATGGACGTAAGATAATGCCATGTAATCCGCATAATAAAATTATTTTGGGTAGCTTTGTAGCCAGAATAATTACATGTTGGAGACCTTTAGGCATTTATGGCAGGAAATCATTAATTTAATAAGCATGACAAATAATCGTCCAGGCCATTTAAACTTTATTTGAAACCAGCAAAATATTACTGGAAGTTACCAATTTCTTCGGAAAGCAATTAAAACAAGACTGAACGCAATTTAAGTTACTAGAGCAACTCGTAATTTTAGCTCACGATTGATTTGGTAGAATGAATCACAAATATTCTTTAGGCTTACTGCATCTGACACATTTTAGGTAACAGATTGGTGTAGGTGAGGGTCCGCCGACCGCCACAGACCACCGCATTGACAAACGACTCGGACCACTTCATTAATTGCGGGCCAGTCGGCCGCGCAACCGCCTCTAAATAATTCACATACGACTGCCCTCACACGCCGCAATCTACAGCGGACATGGCGAAAATTACGAGCTCGTTCCCTTGACGATTTTAATTTATTCTCCCTAATTAATTTGGATTTTTTTTAATACTCCAACATCGGCCCGTGACGATGGGTGCTCAGCCTTTATCTGAATTTTATAGACATCGATTAATTTTAAGCTTACTTTTTGCCACGTATGATATCTGCGGCTTCCCTTCTATCGATCCTTCACACGACCTTTTTAATTAGAGCTTTTTTCCTGGTTTTCTAACAAGTATGAGCAGACATTCTGTAGATAATTGCTACGAATTGGAATAGCACTTACTTTAAGTAAAAGAAAACAAAGCTCATTCTAAACCTTTAAGTAATCAACGTTTCATTACCTTTAAATAATCTCCAAAAGGAAACAAAACAATCATAAAATATAATAGTTAAAACCGCGATATTTCCAAACGGATTAAATGTAATTTTTAGCTGGAATCGTTCTCGCTGCGGTTAGCCCGACGATACAGTTCTGTTGAAGGTAATCCATTACCGAGCCGCCAGCAGTGAACGCATGCGGTCGTCGTTAAATACACGCATGACAACGGTCACTCGTTTAAAACTATATCACGTTGTACATGCTATTTTATAGGAACAGGTTTCTTTAACACTGAGATGTGCCCTGCAATCAATAGGAGATAGAGCAAACGAAAAGGTAGCCAGAAACTGACCTAGAGGTCCAAGTCTGTTTACTTAACTCCTTCCATAAAACTATAATGAAAAGGTTCGATGAATACGTAATATCTTAATCTGAGGCGTTGAATGTCGATTGTGCAATAACAAGAGGTTGGATGAGCAAAAAGCAGCTGCGGACCCACTCGTAATGCTCGTAACTAGAGCCGTTACGCAATTCGGCAACGGCCTAATTGATTCCTCTCCCATTCGGCCAGACGGGGCGGCGCATTATCGAGCACAGGTGCCCCTACTCTCTCCGGTTATTTGCCTCCTCGCGACAAACGTCGACGATAGCGGCCCACCTCTGAGTCAAGATCTTCGACACCCGTTTCACCTTTAATTGTATATCGGAAATTCTTTTCGTGACGTGACTCGATTAGTAATAAAGTTAGAATACGACGCTCCTAAACGGAAATGGCTTAATTTTCACCAAGTTGAGATCTCTGCATCGGCACTCGTCCATCGCGGCGTTTACCCTCCCCCGCCTATTACAGAAGTGTGTAAATCGAGCGAGTGTTCAGCAAGGTGAAATATGGAGAATCGCTGGCCGATTTGTATGCGCACTGAGTTCGCTCTAAGTAATTTATCTGAAAGTATTTTTGGTCACGGGCGAAGGGGTGCGCGCTGCTCGCTCACTCCTTCCTTCCAATCGCAATGTGTCTCCACTCATTCAATTACATTAAAAGCTTAATTAGGAATATTAGCGAAGAGTCCTCGTTTGCTTCCATACTCTTTGGTAGTTGGTTTCTGTTAATTTTCTCGAGTTTGTTAAAGGCTTCTTCGCTGCGAACTGAAGTTGTGAGATGCTTCGATGAAATGCGGCTCGCAATTAGAGTAATGGACGGTAACCTTTCCGGGTGAAATTAACGCGATTCGTCTATAGCAAAAGTAAAGGCACACTCGGCACAATTAAGTTGTGGAGTGGAGAGAAATTGCAACAAGTGCAGCGGGCCTCGTCGCGTCCACGCTCCATTTAACCCACTCAGTTTGCGGGCCGTTCCGAAACCTCCGCCAACTCACCTTCGCATAAGTACCTCTTACATATTACGTATTGCACAGTTCATCGCCCCTTGTGCTTCATCACAACAATTCGCTAGTACACGTAGTTACGGCTGTATTCACTCAACAAGGGGCAATGCTAGTGTATTGTGCTATCGAGTTGTCGAGTTGCCGTCAACTTGAGTCTCATTCTGTTAATTGAAAACTTGTCCCGGCGCCTCCAACCGCGTCTCTATTGTTTACTTCAGCTTTTCGATTTTTTCCACGAATCTCTTCTTTTCATAAGTATATCTTTTAACGAGTCGTCTCCGTCGTTCGTTTATATCGGGCTTCTTTTGGACTCCTCACAATGAAGCGCGGATGCACAATTGGTTTTTCCCGTTTTTTCCTTTTTTTCTAAAGTATTTTCTTTTGGAACGTTTTCGTTTGAAAGTGCCTTAGCTTTTAATGTCATTGCTTACATAACATACTCGTATATAAGCTTCCGCTCAGATTAATTTACTCCAACTGCTTATTTTAGAACGTTGAATAATGTGTGCGTAAGGGAGGTTCAAAAAGTGGAATGTTGACCCTGTGGTGACTTATTTGAATAAGATAAAACAACTATAGCGATCAATGTCACTGGCAATATCTTATTCGTACATTACCCAGCCAACAGTGAGCCCAAACGCAATAAAACTAAGTACTTGATTCAGACTATAACTCGTTTCCTCGTGTGCCGCTCCATCACTTTCACATTCCTCCTTATACAGGCATGTATGAATTCTCTCTTTCCTGGCATTCGCACAAAATAAATTAAACTCTTTATTCTCGGGTACAAAGTTTGTATTCCCATGTGTACATAAGATACTTGTTGCTGCCCCTAAAACGGCCGTACACCGGATCAAGCTGTCTTGCCGAACTACCGTTCTTCCTTCCCCATTTCGGGGAAAAACAAGGGAAAAGTGTTTTTAGGGCGACAATATCGCTATCTGTTCGCGGGCACATAATTTGTCGTACGAGAGTTGGACACCCTCGATTTGCCTCGACGTCGCCCTTTGAAGTGACTTACTCCGTTTATACACGAGTAATACGTGCGTATCGATTTTCAAGACAGTTAGCTTTCTTATAGATCTACTTTTCTTTAAATACCGTAGACAGAATAAAGTGTTAACAATCACTAGGATAACACGTTGAGAAGTTGTTTACTATTGTGATTTTTATTTACGTATATTTTTTTGGTCTTACGCCTATCTTCTAGATATAAACCAATGATTCACATAGTAATAC
>VKGM01013835.1:0-13894 GCA_007844875.1 Busseola fusca | reverse complement strand
ATGTTAGAATGGGCATCGATCGGCTTAGAACTCTGAGTCACCATCAAAGACTAGTCAATATGACAAACTGTAAAAGGAAAGGTCCTCATTCTCCTTCCCTCATCCCAAATTGTTCGGGGTCAGCGCAAAATGTTTTTCTTTCATACTTCTCTATAAGCCAATAACAGTCAATGTACTGTAAAAAAACGAGTTTGCTTATGACCACACGACTGAAGTGAAACTTCATTAAACGTATAACGAACGTATGGAACGTATTTGGCTATGAGAGGAAAAGAGAAAGAAAAGGTGCGCGCGCCCTGCTGTCTCTTGCTTATATCCCCCACTCAATTCCCGTTCGCCTCGCCTGAACACACTTTTCGTAACGTTTTCGTAACGCGTTCGCCAGCTTACTCCCTAAGCGAAACAAAGCTCAAGCAAGCGTAAAGAAGATTCACTTCAAAAGTCATCTCGCCGTTGAAAAAATTACAGATCTAATTACAGACACTATTACTATCAATTTAAATCATTTTGAGGCATACTGCTCCATATGTTCGAAAAATTTGTCCGCTCAGCAACGTAAATAACCCAATGAATGTTGTTGAACTGTCAAAATGAAACCCATTGCTACTGATAGGTAGTTTGTTACGCAATTACCCTGATCAGTATTAAAACATTCAACATTCATTGACGTTCATAAAACCATTCTCAATTTCAATTCTAATCCTTTTCAAATTCAAAAACCACAATTCTAAAGCAGCATTATTCTGTAACCGAAAAAAGAACGTCTCCGCTTTCACTGCCACAGATAATAAATCTACAAAGTCAACGTCACTAGCGCTACCGGCGACATTTCGTAACCTAACCCCTGTTAACCTCAGCTAACAATAAAGAAACATTACCAAGTAAATACATACTGAAGTCATTGTAATTTAAATAAATTCAAATTACCTATACCGTCGTCGTCGGGTGTCGCAAGTGAACCTAAATTGTAAAGCTGAATGATGCAATCTTTAATCTTTTGTCTTTGCTATCTTTTCGTTGATCTGTGCTTCAGTTTATTTTTAAATTGTGGTAGGTCGTTTATTGCGTTCGCGTACTACTGTCAATTTCTCATTTGTATTAGGATCTGCCAATTCAAACAAAAAATCGCCTTTAAAGTCAACAGTCTTATGTTACCTGCCTCCCGATGTAAAACCGAATCGAACTTTATTGTCATAGTACGTTATTCAAGTTTTACCAATGCTAATAGGTATAACTTCGACGGTATCACGTCCTACTATCATGACCTCTAATAGACAATGCAGACGATTACTATGCAAATGGAACCTCTAATGATTTATCATAAGGTCTTAATTCGGGTGCCACGTAGAATATAAATAATACCTACAAGTTCACTGTTAGCATAATTAGGTACACCTGCAGGTAAGTCTGTTACCTCCTTATCGTATTTTACTTTCCGCAATTAGTAAAACACATTAGTCACACTATCACAAACGAATATCTTGATAAAGTATTGTTCCGTTCCGGCCTTCTAATTAATCATCTAAGAATAACAAAGTTCTAAAGCTTTTGAGTCATACTTTGGAAGTGTTGATACGATATGATTAACTTGTAAAAGTGTTTGTACAAACCTACTTACAGAAAATAAATCATTTATCATTTACGGTATACCAAAGTCCGTAATCAGGATTCATTCCAAGACGTCATTTAATATTTTCTGTATTACTTTATCTGGTTGATGGAAAATGTCTGGTCCAGTTAAACTACCTTGCGGCACCCTTTACTAGATTTCACTTGGTGACATCAAGATCATACGGTTTAATTTATTTACATTACCAAATTATTTGTTACTTTACTAGGTCTTCTAAAGGAGGTACCAACTTTAGCAGTAAAGTGAACCACGAACAGGCTACTTTAAATTATAAATTCAGTGCCCTGTCCCAACAAAGGTAGGCATTTCGCAAAAGGCTCTATTTGTACAGGACGTATCTCGAAATCTTTCAAAGTGAGAATGAGCGACTGCGGGTGGCCCAATGTTTGTATGTACCTTTAAATTTTTACTCTTTTTTGTAATGTTTGTCTTATTGCATCTTCGCCGGTCGATGACTTTAGCTGTGAATTTTTCTATAAAAAATATTAATGTAACATTATCAAAATATTTGGTCCTTTTGATCAGCGTTTCTGATCCTTATAGCGATTCTTGTAGCAAATAAATGTATACTGTGTATGTTTATTTTTATATCAGAGTCAGGTGTTCTTAAGATGTTCATTGCTGTATTTAGACCTTTTCCTATGATAGATTTAGTGATTCTTGAAGATAATATCGGTAATTACTGTGTCAGCATATCAAAAACCAGTGTTAACGTATGAAAAACTGAAATAAAGGACAAGTTTAAGTAAAATGGTAACGTTTATTATATTTTTACGACTACAACCCAGGAAGCGAACCGAGCCAGTTCATATAACAATTCCATATAACACAGGGAAGTAATAATTTCCCTAATAAAACTACTCGTCAAATCTACCGTGAACTATGTGTTTGCAGGCTTTATCGTTCAACAAACCCTTTGTGTTTCCATCTCACTCGCACTTAAGACCTCTAGTATGTCTGTCTCTCTTGCTCTTGAGTCAGACTAATATGGCGGCAGCGGTTGCTAAGCAACACTTATTGTTTACACATGGCGCGAGCGCAGGTCGAACGATCGAATCTGTATGAGGCCTGAATCGGTTTAATGTTCAAATTATATTTCATGTTATTTGATCTTTTGTTTTTTGTACTGCTTTTAAAACGATCATGTTGAATTTTCGAACTGAATATTGGAGAATATTTAACCACGTAGAGCCTATAAGACGAATTTTAATTCGTGTTGTTCGTACTTCGTAATTGTAAGTAGAAAATAAACTTCAAAGTGACAAGTTAAGCCTGTAAATTCAACTAAGCAAAAAATCTGACTATCTCAATAGTCCAAAACGATCTCATCATCAGTCTAACTGGATCTAGCTGAATGCAAGTATTTTACATGGAGAGACTGTCTGTCTTGGTAAGAGTGGTTGTCAGACTTTCATGCTTCTGACGACCAGCCGTACTAGCCAGGACAAACGGCTTAAAACAATCTGATTTTTGTCAATCATTTTTACATCGCGCTAAAAATTAATCCGATGACGTGAAAACCCTGATATATGAAAATATATATTATGTATAATCTTCAGACCTACCATGTTCACATGATACACGTGTTCAGATTCATTCAAAATGGATCGCGTCGAAGTCTTGTTAATTGTATGCTCAAATAACACCTTGCGATGACCTTGAATAACGTTCTCCTCTAGCTGTCCATGCCACGGTACGATGCGATTCAATAATCTAGCCGTGTGCTTAGAAAATATGATTATCAACGGACGAATGCATCTGGATTTTACTAGTCTTGAACTCCGCGTAAGCGCAGAACTAGACTTAACTTTTTAGGGGGACGTGTATATCTTCTATTGGAGATGTACCTACTTCGTCCTGCAGGAAGTTGAAAGTCGAATTGTCCTTTTAAATTACATAATAATATGTTAATGTTTAAGGACAATTCTTAATATGTATCTGTCAGAAATAGACATATTACCAATTCTACAGTTGTTGCTAAAATTATTAATTGTACGCAGAATTGTTGGATGGGCAAAAATCCCGGGACGATTGCAAAAATTCGCATTGCAACCTAAAAATATTTAATTATTATGCTTCTTAGCTATTTTCCGGATAGGCCATGTTGAGTTTTTGGTCCTCCGTCTTTCAAGAAAATCTAGAAAGATATGGACAATATTATAAGGCATAATATTTTTTTAATCCAATTGTAAAAACAATACCGGCAAAACAATAGTATGATTAATATGCAAGTGTAATTGGAAATACATCGTTTGTTTTCAATATTTGTCTAGGCTGCTATGTTGGGGATATATTACGTATGGGCTGTCTGTCTAGTTCATTTAAATTTTAATAGGTACTCCAAAATTCGTGAATCCAAAAGTTGCACTCATTTTCAGTGTTCTTCTAACCGTGTCGATAGTAAAATAAATGGACTCTGCCCAAAATTCGGCTACTTATTTGGCGCCATCACCAGCTTCCTTCAGCTCCTGTAACGTGCAGCTGACAGGACACGCAGGACACGTTATTAAGTGTCCCATCGTTTGTGTGGAACAACACCACATTTACACTCCAAAGCGGTCGTCTATGAATTTCCATCTGAAGAAGTTTTCCTTGTTCCGTCAACTTGGGTTTGGCAATGATATCTATAGGCTCTACCGCTGGTCTTAGTTTTCTTTCGTATTCTGGACCTCCATGAAAGTTTTTTTTTTTTTTTTTCAAAAACGCAGATATTGCAAAATATATTCACAAAATTCTAGTAAAGAATCATACTCAGTGTCAAGTAAAGCTTTTAATAACTTTGCAATCCAGCCTCTTTTGGATTTTAGGTTATCACGGATTCACAAGCTAGAAGCCCGTAACAATCCAAAACCGTACAATAAAATTAATATTTTTTCCTCATCAATATTAACTTCGACAGTACATACCTCTCGACACAAAGTACTTAAACATGCGGTTTCTTTACTGCCAGGTCAGTGGCATTCAGAAACCCAAGAGGCTGAGGTCGGAACTGTCACATCGATTAAGTTGACAAACTTCTGGGACAAGGAACCTGCTCAAACACACAGATTCCAGAGACCGGTGATCTGAGCGGCGAATTGTAAAAGTTAAACTCACAGCTAGAACTTTTTATTCGATTTTTGAAGTGAAAACAAAAGGTGCAATTTGCGCCTCTTTTGATATATAAACGAATTTTAAACCATTTTCCTGGTGAGAGACACTGAATCACATACACGGCACCGACTCGCGTATGCTCTACGCCTAATCGCATATATACTCTGCCCAATATTAAGTATATTCGGCTTAAAATCGTCTGTACTCTGTTCTAGTCGTGTTTTTACTACTATCATGAGGTCATGAGCACACAAACTCTTTTTTTGTGAGCTGCTTTACAAAATGTATTTTCAGTGGTCCCGTACTACAATGATATGCCTATAGTGCGTCCCTAAAAAGATATTGGCCCCGATTCTCTTGCTCACAAACTAAACTAAATTTAGTTCAGTGCATCTTATTCTTTCTATTTCATTATGAAAGGGACAGAAGATCAATATTAGTCCTGTCAAATTAGTCCGCGCCTGACATAAATTGACGTGTTTTTAGACGCCATGTTTTTAATCACGTCTAAACTGTCTATAGTGTATCTTAATTTGACAGGAGTAAACAAATATTTTATCTTCTGGCCTTTTCTTAATGAAGTAGAAAGAAAAAGATGCACTGAACTTAAATTTAGTTTAGTTTGTGAGCAAGGGAATAGGGGCCATTGTAGTAGCATGACATTGTTCAGTAGGACAAATATTTTGATCCCAAGAAAGAGAGAAAATATGTTTATTTGCGGTAAACTTGACGCAGATAAAGAACACAAAAACATTACAAGTCAGGGGAAACATGCGTCACGTCCAGGCAAATCGTTCATCGCTCAAGAAACAAAGCGAAGAAGCCTTAGCCTAAGCTTCGTTACTGGTTTGTAAGAAGTCACTAAGTCCTCATCGATCTCTCTGCAAAATCCCATCTCTAAACCTTCCGAATCTTAAGTACATTTTGTCTTAATAACCCACGCAAAAAACGTATGCCCATAATTACGATTATGCCATAACCCCAGCGTTTCTTTCCCAACTTCAACTTAACAGAATTCAACCTGCGTATGACAGTTAACCGTTTAGCCGTGTCAATGCGGCAATATGCAAGAATGGGCCGTAACAGTTGTAACAACCTTACGTTTGTCGTGAACAATCGGTCGGAGTTGCCACAGAGTCCCTTCGTTGCGAAATGATGTTAAACTTTACGAACGTGACTTTTTCTGTGCCGAAGTCTTCGGAGGTCTTCGTGTTGGTTCGGCTTTTTTTGGAAAGCTAACTGATCCTTTGTTTTGTAATTTATGAGATAAGAAGTTATCTAATTAGTTCTCTTTCTATATCTGTTAGAGTAATTGGTAGTTTGGCCGGAAAATTATGTCGACTTCATTGTTGACTACTGCGTTTTTATTCATAAACTTATGCTTACTTTTAAACTTATCGTTTTCTTTAACGACCATATTTTGAGTACCAGTGAACTACTTTTAGCTTCTCTTAGTATTGATCTAAATCTAAATGATGAGTGTTAATAGTTTTTTTTTTTAATAATTGTTCGTCTCAACCAAATCACCAGCCATCTGATCTTTTCACCACCCTTGGTTGACTGGTAGAGAATGCCTAGGGCATTAAGTCCGCCTTTGTACCTTTTCTGTGTGCGAGAAGTTTAAATAAATAGTAAAAACTGCATTAAAATCTATCTTTTTGTTTTAAATTCTTTTCCGCATATACCGACAGATGCGGCTGAACATTTTTTCCTACATTTTTTTTATTGCTTTGTCTTTACATCCCCAAATAATGTCGTACATAAACACACCAACACACCATCTTACTATAAAGGTAAACAGAACGTTACTTGCTTCGATCCTTTTGCTTCGTTGACATAAATAATGTCTCCTAGTCAAAAATCAATGCTCTGTTCATCTTGGGAGTGCTTAACCTTCCACAATGCAAGTCATATGTCTCATAACCTGTCTAAACACTAAACAGACCTACACACTCAGCAGATGTGTCGTGTAACACAGTACAGTCGACCACATCAGTCGTAAAAATTGGACATAGACAACGCCTTTATATCGTAGCAGTAAGGGCGGATTACGTACTGCAAGTGATAGCAAAGATTGGCGGTTGACTGTACCTCTGAGGCCTTGTGCCCGATGCTAGCTAGCGACTCTTTATTGATTATTAGTTGCTAAACCTATGTGTACACATGTACTGATGGATTTCTTGACAAAATTGACAGACCATTCTTGGGATATGGTGCTGATAAGATTTTGTGAAATCATAGTATAGATTTATGTACAAAAATATAGGAATTTGCATATATGTAAAAGTAAATTGGTCGTTCTGACCAAAGTGGTATAATACACCGATCAACTTTGTAGATCTTTGAACTACCCACTAAAACAATATTAAACTTATGATTACTTTAAAGCAACAGAGTTTTATGAAAGTTGTAGGTCGAAAGCAGATCAAAAACTAAAAGATAAAAGAAATATACAATAAATAACAGCAACAAACAAGATGAAGGAGATCCGAGTAGAGTAGTAGTACTGATATCATACTATAGAGTCGTGAAGTATGGAAGAAAAATACATGTTACGCCGAACCCAAATAAGTTGGAATAAGGCAGGAGAATGATGGTGACTATGTAAAACTAAATTCTGACAAATAAATAAATTCTGATTCTGATCTTGAAATACGCGTAGGCGAATCAGAACGCTAACGTACACAACAAAGTACACCCCTTGAAAAATGTTATTTTGAAAACAACGCAGCACAATTGAAGACTTTTCAAATACAACGACAAGGTCCAAACACATCGACTCAAGCTGTTAACAAATGCTTCGCTATAATATTTGTCATGGAAGCCACTGTAATCATCTTAATATGTTGTTTTAGTATCGATTGATGTGATGCCTGTGATGAGGTTAGGCGCACGCGCCGTTCAACGCGTTGACATTGCGGTTAAGTCATTATAGTCTTACCTTGTCATTGTTTGGTTTTTGTTAGGTCTGGGAGTTACGTACGGGACAAATATATTAACATTCAAAAGAAGAAAAATAAAATAAAAAAGAAAAATAGTTTTTAAAATAAGTAAGGCCTCAATATGGCTCCCTAGACCGGAACTCGGCGATATAAAATTTCAAATGTACTCAATAGTTCCTTGATATAAAATTGTGGTACAATCAGTACATACTTCAGTAGTAATTAAATAGGTTCTTTCGATTAAATTCTTCATGATAAATAGGTTAGACATTTACCCTTTGTTATTTCTATTGGAAATTACTAAGGAAGAGAGGATGATCCTGCTCTGTGACGTACCCTCTGATCCTTTTCTTCCTTTAAAACCTTTGCTCCATTGATAAACTGTTTTAGAGGTATGAGAAACAGGGAGTTTCGTTTACTTCTTCGTGTCAATGGCACGAATGAATTTTATATATTGTTGGCCGAAAACTTTGCCGCTTCAACAGAGTCGACAGTCCCGGCACATAGGTCATTTTGACTGCATGTTTTGGGACACAGTGAGCAGGATCGCACTTGGCGGGTTTTTCTTATCATATGTCGATGTTCGTATGTAGCGGTATAGATGTCTCTTCATAGACCTCAAAATCGTTTTCAGTCAACTGTCAAGGTCTTACATAACCCGCCTGTCAGTCGGGCGCCATGACACAGTTCCGGACGATTTCCCGCCAAGTGCTCACGCATGGTATGCTTTGACACTGGTCTATCGTTTACGTTGATTGTATGATCTATCAATGGCGGCTGGGTTTGTTTGTTATAGGAAATTGTGACATGAGGTTGCACATTAAGGGCACGCGTTTCATTTAAAAAACGGCCAAATGCGAGTCGGACTCGCGCGGGTTCCGTACCATTACACTTTATTTTCATTCAACAGCACTGTTTTAGGGATGCAAGGCGTATGTCCGTTTCTGTACACCTGAAAACGGTTACGTATATGTGAAATTTCAGGATGATCGGTTCAGTGGTGAACAGGTAGCAAACAAACAAACTTACTTTCATTTATAATAATATACTAGCTGCGCCCCGCAATTTCAACCGCATATGTATTGATCCCGTGAGAATTTCGCGATAAAGTCTTATATGTTAATCCTGGTTGTAAACCAAGTGTGTTACAAATTCCATCCAAATCCGTTCAGCAGTTTTTGCTTGAAAGATTGACAAACATACATCCATACAAACTTTCACGTTTATAACATTTATATGTCAACCAAATAGCGATGATGCGAAGAGTCTGTTTAGGTTCATGGCCCGAATATGAAAAATATATGTTATTAGGGTACGATGGGACTGACATACGCATTGCGATTGCAAATGTCCCTAAATTAAAAAAGAAAAAAAAAAAAAACATTTATATGGTGTACATAATTAAGAGTATTCTATTCTATTAGTTAGGATATTACATGAACCACCTCTTTTTTTTTCGTGGATGGGAAATCATCAAATGACCTCTCCCGCTCTGGGCGGGAGCGGCAGGGCGTGTCAGACTTCTACTGACTAATGTTCCTTCAACTGCCTATGCGCCCCAGGGACCACGGTTACATCAACTACCTATGTATGTATTTAAAGGGTTGAATCGAGGCGTCTCTAGAAAAGGCTCCCTGGAAGGATTTGGGGAAGGCCTTTGTTCAGCAGTGGGACGGTGCAGGTTGAGTAAAACATATATATCTTATATAGCATTAAAAAAAAACTCTTGACTTTATTAACATTAATTTTATTGTCAGTATTTGTCTATTAGACAGGTTTGCTAGCCACCACAGCGTGACGCTACGACTTCCGGCCTTTGACTTCCAATCCAAACCTTGGGATTATACTCACATAACAGCTTAAATGTACAAAACAGTACCTCCAAAATTCAATCCGATTTCCGTTCCGTCTTGCGTAAATCATTTGACATCTCACCTAACCTCTGCCATCAGGTATAATAGCCCATTTTTCATACGAAGCGGTGATATGGGGCTTAAAACCTTGGCTACCAGGGTCAATCAGCTCATAAGACCCTCATTTTGAATGGCTACTAAGAATTCTCACAGCCTTCGTTGCTAGTCAATCATGCGCCGACATTGGCCTCTTACGGCGACAAACAAAAAGACATAAATTAAAATTATCGCATGGAATTTACTTCTTTATTGTTTTAGTCTCAAAGTCAGAATTGCGTTGTCAAGTTGGTTCTGTTTAAAAGATGAATTGTGAATGATTTGCTGGCTGGATGGATGCAGCAGGAATCAGAAGGCCAATTTTCCTAACTAAGAACGTTCAAAATCTAATCGCATTTTGATCTCAGCGACAATCAATGATAAAAATGTAGGGAAACGGAAACTAGAGGTATAATTGACAAATTGAGACTGCGATCAGGATGAAAACTGCAAACGTTCTTTTGTCGGACAGGTATGTCACATAGAATATGATTTCTACCTTCCTAATAATTACAAATATTAATGTTGACGTAAACAAGGGTATTCATTAAGTTCACTTCATTTTCATGATTCTACTGTCAATTCTGTAACCAAAGATCTTCAACGGAGCCAGCTTCCGACATCTCCGACATGCATGCCCGACTGATAATGACCTTTATTACAAATGATTTTAAGTAAAAAATGTATTATATGCACACGATTCGTTACATAACATTCTAACTTGTCCAGTTCATTTGAATTTCACCTTTACTCCAGCATCGTAAATTCTAAAATCCTTGTACAGCTCATTAGCCTATATCATTAAACAAAATTGAACTTTATATTCCCATTCACAAAGTCGTTTGCAGTGAGCATGAAGTGTAAACAGTTGCAGGGCTGTCTGCAATGGAAATTTGACTTAATGGCGTTAGAAATAAGGTTGTATGTATGTTAGTATGGTGTGGTGGGGAGGTCGTATGCGCACGCGACTCGTTCCGGCTGTGATTGCGTTTATGAAGGACGTTCAGTCATGTGAAATTGATTCCACTCGATTACTGATGTTTGAAGACATCGTTGTTATCTCTTCGCTAGGTTCATCAAAATGGGACATATATTTATGTCATAGGGTAAATATATAAAAAATAGTTTTTGGCTTAGATTTAGCATAATTAACCTAAAACGTTCCTGCTGCTGGGAATGGGCCGTAAATGGTGTATTACGGCCGATTACGGCTTAATCTCACAGAGAGGAGGCTTGCGTTCCAGCAGTCAGAATATTATAAGCTTATGATTATGCTAAAGGAAAATTGATAGGAAATCAACATATTCATACATTATATGAGCTGCTTTCCGCGGTTTCACCTGCATAAGTTTCGATCCCGTAGGAATATCCGCATAGATACTATCCTATATGTTAATCCTGGTTATAAACCACCTGTCTGCCAAATTTCATCCAAACCAGTTCAGTAGTTTTTTTTTTTTCATGTTATAAACCAGTGCTTGACCGCGATCCCGCCTGATGGTAAGCAGTGATGCAATCAATGGTGGTAAAGCGCACTAGTTTATTATTAGCCTATTCACTCTTGCCTTGAAGACACTTAAATTGTAATCAGACGGGAAGACCGTCGCAGGCAAATTGTTCCAGTCCCTCGATGTACGCGGTATAAAAGACGAGGCGAAACGCTTCGTCCGGGTCGTAGTGGTGTTAACAACGTAAGGGTGGATACTCGCCGTACGACGGGTCGTCCGATGATGGAACGGTGATGGCGGAATTAAGTCGTGTAATCCCTGCGCACACTCTCCAAAATGCAACCTATAGTTTTTGCGTGAAGGAGTAACAAACATATAACCATATAAATTGATACGTATGCCAAGCTCAATACCTAACTAGATATCATTTCTTGAAATGGGTCCTTTTAGTATGTTGCTACTTAAAGGACTTCATGCACCTAGAGATATCGAAACGGGTTATAATCTGATTATTAACGTTTGCACCTACTTTCAGGCTATCACTGGCCTTTGCTGGGTGGTCTTAGAGGTATTTTATTACCCAGCAACTGGGTTGTGGAGGTCAGATAGGCAGTTGCTCCATATAAATTTAAATCTAAACTAATAGAATATTACATTTTTGGGGTTCCGTACCCAGAGGGTGAAAACGGGACCTTTTTACTAAGACTCCACTGTCCGTCTGTCTGTCACCAGGCTGTAACTCATGAACCGATCACGGTTCATGAGTTAACTAGCTATCAAGCTAGTTAGTTGAAATTGTAACAAAAACAGAATATATACTATAGAGTCCGACACGCACTTGACCGGTTTTTTCTTTGTTTTCTGACTCTTTTTTACGTCATGTTTACTCCAAATAAACGTATTATTGTTTCTTTTTTAATTATA
Organism: Busseola fusca; assembly: GCA_007844875.1. NCBI lineage: Eukaryota > Metazoa > Arthropoda > Insecta > Lepidoptera > Noctuidae > Busseola > Busseola fusca. The sequence continues at coordinate 1,908 of VKGM01013835.1, read as the reverse complement.
TGATTGTACACCCCTAGCCTTGAAATTGGTAGGTTATATTAAAAATCGGCTGTTACATAGAATAATAAAAATGAAGCAAAATAAAAAAAAATTAAAAAAAAAGCACGTTAAGCCGTTGTTCTTGGCTGTCTGTCGTTGATCTTTGACAGTCTTTACGGGTAGTCAGAAGCCCGAAAGTCTGACAACCAGTCTTACCAAGGGCTATCGTATTACCCAATAACTGGGTTGTGGAGGTAAGATAGGCAGTCGCTCCATGTAAATTACTGGTATTCAGCTGCATCCGGTTAGTCTGGAAGCGGACCCCAGCATGGCTTGACAGATGATAAGTTGTCCGTATTGTCGTTACTAAGTAAGACGCGAATAACCAGGCAGTCGCAAGTAGACAGGCAGGCGGGGTAGTTGAGGCAGGACTCCTTGTTGTGAATTAATTGTGTTGTGAGATACCTCTGAATTAATACAGCTACAACTAACAATGTTAAGACAAGTTAAAATGTTCACAGCCAAAGTTTACAAAGTATCGAATCGAACCTCCATTGTCTGTCTCTAGTAGATTTAATTGGACGTATGTTAGCCTAGCCACAACACTTACGGGTGACCATGTTTTCAAAACAGTCCGTACTGAGCTCGGCCAGTAGTCGCTTACAGCCAGCCATTGTTCGTTGTCGAAAGTATTTGAAAAATAACGATGTTCTATTTTGTATTTCGAATATTAGTAACGGTCGCGTTCGGTTTTTGAATATTGTTTTATTCATTTATTGTCGTGTTGCATTTCGGCGGGTGATGTTGTGTATTTAATCCTGTGCCGGAAATGGCTTAAAGTTTTTAATTGTCTATAGTTTATTTTATATGGTTTTCCAAATAGATACTTCTTCAAAACTATCTGTGGCTATCTCTTCAGTGATCACACTTCTTTATAAAAACTGTAGGTGAAAAAGTAAACTTTTTATTCACAGTAATCGAAGCCAACGCGATAAAATAAAACGATCGTTTTCCTACAAGTGTGAACTGTATCGAACTTAATACAGAACCGTTTAAAACGTCATTGGTGATCAAAAAGCGTGCTACCGTGTTTGCAATAAAACTAAATAATTACGAGCTATGCAGACCGGAAAATAACCAAATATTGAACGTGGCTATGAAAGTTGTATTAATATTTTGGTTATTTCATTGTGGGCCTATGTACGCTTGGACAACTCTGTCATGGGACATGGCATAACATTACAGAAAGTCAATTCTCGTAATTAAAAACGTTTAAAATCTAGTCGCATCAATGCCAAAAAATCTAGAGAAATTAGAGGTAGTTTTCACAGATTGAGACTGAGATCAATCAGTCTGAGAACGTACGTAAAACTACAAAAAATGCCTCACTAGTTTCTTGAAAAACTGCATCTCAATATTGCTTATTTCCTAATATTGATCTTCCTTATAAGGCTACTCATTATATTTTTTATTAACAATTATTTTTTGTCCTTTTTCTTTGATTTCTCTTTAGTTTAGTTACTTGAGGTTTGATTTTTAGTTTTCTTTCAATATACCTTTCAATTTTCTTTACATAACCAGTCTATGTTGTAAAAAAATGTTCTGCTATACGCTATACATACCATCTGCTAGTTGGACGTTTTGTTACATGGATATTTAGCTAATTAGACGTACATACTGCTAATTAGACGTGTTCGCGCTGTTGGACACTTTATTGCTTAGACCTGCAGCCTTATTGCGTAACACACTATTAATCGGAATCTGCATCATTTTGAAGCAAATTTCTAAACCATTCAAAATCAAAAATCAAAATCAAAGCATTTATTTCAAGTAAACCAATTACAGGCACTTTTGAATTGTCAAAGGGTCAGTCAGTCAGTAAGATGAAGCTAGTTGCCCATTCCAAAGCGTAGATCTCTATGGAGAAGA
>VKGM01013834.1:0-13957 GCA_007844875.1 Busseola fusca | reverse complement strand
TCAAGGGCTTGATTCAGAAAGCGGTACTTCTTGACACGGCTCGCATTGTCAGGAGGTTCCTCTCTCTGGAGCCCTGACCGCCGGTAGCTTGGACCCTGTTCCCGATACCGGTGGGCTACTATTTTTTGTTTATACTTTGTTTATACTGAAATATTTAAAAATATAAGTTAATATGTATATATAATAAAATAAAGGAGATAATAATTTTATTATTATTATTAATTATATAAACAAACAAATATTTCAGCATCACGGTTGGCATAATATTATGGAAACCTTAACATTCTTATTGTAAACATAACACCATTTCAATCTTTAAATGTTACAATGTAGCAAATCGATATAGAATAATGTATTGTTGTAGCAGATAAAGCTGATGATCGATGTATTTGGAAAGAAACCATTCATTTACAATTTTAATTATACCCCTATCGTTATTTTATGTGTTAAATAATGTCTGCCGCAAGGGTCGATCGATCAGGTTAAGCTACGGTTGCCACGGTTGGTCCGTGGATGGGTTTGAAAACCAATAAATGTTAAAATAAATAAAGCATTCGTGCGATTCTGGTTACAAAATAAAATAATATTGGTTTATCCAGAGGCTTGTACTTATAGTATGTGTGAGCCTCCATACACCATAGTACAAGTTCTACACACCCGTAGGCTGTGTGTGGGGTGTATTAGGGTGTGTGTGTGTCTATGAATAAATAGGTGCTATATCAAAGCTTCGGTAGTGTCGCATGATAATATAGTTAGTATATTCACAAATACCGCAACTTCTGGCTCAAACAGCGGATCTCTTAACCTCTGAGTCAATAGGAATATTGGTACATATTATGTTCTTCGAAACCTTTACCAAACCATTCACCGTTATTTTATACATCTACCCTCCTACGTCCTAATGTCTTGGGAGGCAAACCTATCATTATGTCATCTTCTTGTTCAATATCGGCCCATCAGGCTAAAACTGTCAATGATCTGCTAAAGTGCACTTTAACACCTAATAATCTGCTCATCCTTTACAAAAGGCATTTGTGTAAGGACGATGGAACAATCTACGTCACTTATGATTCAAAATGTTTACATATGTAGCTAGTTTTCGGAAAATTTTACCCTTTGAAAATCATGCTAAACGATCAAAGGGATCTAGGAATTTACCAAAAATTATTCCTGCTGTGCTTCAACAATAATAAGCCAATCCAGGAATTTCACCAAAGCACTGTTTATACTTTATGCCTGTAACATAAACATGTACCTATACTAGGTGTTCCGCCTTGCTCCGCTCGTGCCTACGCTCACTATGCTAATACAAAACACGAATGAAAACAAAATGGATGCGGTATTGTTTTTAGAAATTGAGAGTTATGGTAATATGTACGATCTTCGCGTGAGTGGATTTGAATAATTCGTTAGTATTGGTTTGGTGAATGAAATCGATTGTCGGTAATTATTATTTGGATGCAGTTTTATGACAGAGAAAAATTAACTTTTTAAAACCAAAATTCATTTCAAGATTCTTACAAATGTTATCTTGTCTAGATTGTTAGTCAAATTCTACAAACTGAACAGTCAATAGAAATGTATTGACTTCTTTATTCTTAAAACCAACTGCAAATATATTTTTTACTGTTTCACTCACTACCAGTTCATCAGCCACTTCAACGCTCCATTCTCCCTTACCAAAATCGCCTTAAAGTCAATGACGTCTCAAATATGTTACCATGTACATTCTTAGCTTTCCACTACAAATCGAAAAACGTAAAAGCACTCATCCAAACACACGCACATCCTTTTAATACAAATCCCAGCTACAAGCGATGACGGGCCGAGATACTGTGAAATCATAAATACACCTTTTGCAGTCCACCGCTTTGTCTCTCCTGCCTTTTTGCAGTTGGCTAAGCGTGTGTTCCAGCGGAATGGTAACATTTAGTTAGGCTTGCCGTATTCAAACCTGACATCTATTATTTGAAATGGCTTTTATATTTGGTGCTATTTTGTTTTTAGTTTTTGTTTCATCTGTTGTGGAATACTCTAATTTAGTAGCATTAAAATTACTATCTTTATTAATGATTTTATTCGAAACATCACTGTCACAACAATAATCCTGGCTTTGTCCTTATTTACTAGTCTTTTGATGTTTCTTCTTTAAAGCAACTCTATAAGTCTAGACATAAATGATCTTTCTTACAATCCGTGCATCATTTAGTCTCCCTCTATTATTATATCCTGACGAAGATTACGTTTTGACTTTAAAAGGGACTGTGACATTTAAGTTTGCTTTGGTCTTTCTTCTCAGAGTAGTCGGTTGCGAAACACAAACTCATTTCGTTTTTCGATAACCTGTGGGCCTAAATAACCACTACGTGAAGTCGTGATACATCAAGAAAGCATCGCGGTAGACCCTGTTGAAGATAGTGGGACGAGTTGGATAAAAATCCACCACACTTTAGCCCTGGATCGAAAAGATAAATGTCATAGGGCTTATCCCAGCAGTTGCATGATGCAGGCTGACAGTAACAGTAATTTTAACAAGTTAAAGTGTTTCTTTACTAACAATATTTGCATCATTGGTGATTAATGATTATAGTAGTGTCTACCTTATTATATCACGGTCCATTCGCAGTAGTTAGGAGATCCTTGTTCAGAAGTTAATTCTGACATTTACGGGTTTATGTGTTTGCCTCTAATAGTTCTAGTATGCTAACGTTAATGCTGATTACCCTTCAGTGGCTGCGTGTTATTAATTGCTTTATTGTCTGTGAAGCCGTTAATCTTGTATGTGCGTTCTTGTTGTCAACGAGGAGCCCTAATGCAATGTTTATAGGTAACCTTTGTTAATTATGTTGGGGAGATAAGTAGCTGTCATTTTCTCTAAGTAACATTTTTAAGACTTTGAAGTTTTAAAAAAAATACTTAGCTTAAGCTTACGCATAGCTTAGCATGGCGTATGCTTGTGGGGTATATTAAGCTTTGAATCTGAAAACGCTAGTTTATAAAACTATTATTTTAAGAGTATCAGAGAGAGAGAGAGATTTAATTTTTAACCGACTTCAAATAAAAGAGGAGAAAATTCGCCAATTTTTTTTTGTATTGTATGTTTATTTTTTCACGCTAAAACAGTACATGGGTAGGTAGTGACACATTGATAGTTTATCTGGATATGTTCACGGGATCTATACTCTATTCGTGTTAAGATTAGACATTTAATGAAACCTTTTTTGCTGTCTTTCAACCGATTTTAACTTCTATTCCGTAGGCATAAAGATGGCATTAAAAGCAAAAAAGTCGTTAAAAAGCAACTTTTTACTGCAGCCGTTATTTGTCATTCCACCAACGTAATAAAACTCAAAATCGGTTGAACGGACAGTAAAGAAGGTTTTTTTAGATGTCTAAAGTTATTTTGAACGGAGTATAGACCAATATGAGTGAAACTGTGGGGTGCAGCAAGTATTTTTTGTTCTGTATTAGTATGATTTCATAGGCATTGGTATTTTGAAAACAGTTAAAAGAGTGCGCTTCGATATTACGCAATTAATCCTTTTTACCAAGAGCTTTTTTGTGGACCTAAATGAAAAACTACGAGAACATACACATAGATGATATATTTTCATGCAATAAGTATTTCATGCAGCCAATATCCTCAAGTCATCATCTGCCTAGCCTTATCCCAACAATGTTGGGGTCGGCTTCCAGTCTAACCGGATTCAGTTGAAAATCAGTATAAAAGTATAGTAGAAGAAGAACGAAGAAGTAGAAGTGTAGTAGTATAGTAATTTTGTAATTGTTTTTGTTGGAAAATAGTGATATTTTGGTATGAGCCTAAAAAAAATATAAAATTTCATTCAATCAGTTCTCACAAAGTTCATTGTTGAAGCTTCACTTTTGTTTGCACCGCGCATGCGCGATGCCTTGCGCCATTGATTAGCTGTTTTGTACCCACACTACGTATGTCTGCTTGAAATACTACTGTTTAAATGGCGTTATGTTAATTTAACTACAGATATAAGTTCGTTTAATTAGTTTTAGAGCTGTTGAGCTACAGAGCGAAGCTTATGAGTAAAATCAACCTTCAGAAAAACTGAAAATTCCTTTACCGTCTATCGTTTTATTGATGTACTAGTTTGCCCGCGACTTTAGCTGCGTAAAATGTATTGTTCCCCCGTTACCGTTGCATCGCATCGCTTGGCCGCGCTGTTACAATACGGCCGAAGTTGCGCATATTCTCTCACTCACACTCGTCTTGTGTTACTATTTGGTTCCTAAAAAATGTTATTGCGCAAACTTCTGTGCAAAGTTCAGAGCCGTCATGATTCGTCGGCCGTACTGTACTTTCTTGTCGCTTAGCGGTCTTTTTGACTTTACTTTTCCTTTTGTTCGGCTTCTAAGCCTATTATAGCCTTTCTCAAGAATAAGGGCTATCAAATACAAAAATAATTAAATCCGACTAGTAGTCAGCGCTTAACGCATTCAAATAAACAAAAAATAGTGAGTATTAGTAAAGCTGTCATTATCGGATCTTTGACTGTTGTTACGGGTCGTTCAGAAGCCCGAAAGTCTGTCTAAAGGCTGTCACTCTTCAAAAATACTGGAATTCAGCTGCATCCGGTCAGATTGTAAGCCAACCCCAACATGGTTGGGAAAAGGCTAGACAGATGATGAATATAGTTTGTTCATTTGCCGAAGACCAAAATAAATCCGGCTAAAGGGAAACGCCTCATGTTAAGAGTTGCATATTTAAAAAACAGTCGCCATTACAGTAGAATACCTCACTGTAAACTCCAGATAACATAAAGAATCAGCATACAACTAAACCGGTTAAAAATGAACCTTATATTGACAGAAATACGGTCGCAATTAAGACGGGCATGTAGGCAAGGAGCAAGCAAATATTACGCACAGGTACGATTAACCATTATTGTTGCAAGTTTAAAGCATAACAAACAGAAGTGAAGATACCGCTCCGGGCGCTTATAAGCGATACAAGCAATAACATATTCAGTTTGAAGATAGCAATATGACATAAATTATAACAGGTTCTTAGCTCTTCGACTACAAAAACTGTAATAATATTATTATAACCAGTTTTTTGTTTCTTTTTTGTTTTGGAAAAAGTGTTGCGTTGACAACTGTCAATAGTGTCGTGATATTCTGCAACGGTATAGCTTATTTTGACTATCATGTAATTTAATAATAATAATTCTTCTCTACGTTTGCATGTCACTGAACTCCTCATAAACGGTTGGACTAATTTTGATAATTTTGTGTGGTTTGAGTTGGGTTTCTGGATGGTTTAGGCTCACAATTAGACCTGGTAGGTGGCGCTGCATTCAAGCAGTGTTGGGACCGCTAGTGCCTACTTTAATAAATTATTTTCTTTTGGCTTTATACTGTGTTTTTTGGTGTGACTAAAAGCATTGCTGAAAGCGACTCCAAACTTCTGAAGAATTGTCCTTTATTCTAAATTACCCCCTCCTTCATAACAATTTGCTTTAAAAAGTTAAGTGACGTTCAAATATCAAAATGTATGGTTAAATAGTTGCTAATCACTACTTAACCTTAAGCAACGTTTGTGAATAAGGGGGTAAGAGGTGGAGTTTTGCTGGGCGTTTTCAAAACACACTATAATCCTTTATGAGCCCTGAAGATGGCTAGGTTTGTTTAGCCAGGAATATAACAAACTTCATTGCGAATTAGCTGAACCAATATGATATCCAATTCTCGTGTGTTTATTTATGTACCTATATATTTATTGTACACCACAAAAAAACATTACATAAAATTATTTTTTATTTTCGCCATCTTTTCCAAACACAACCTCACTACAGCAAATACGCTCGTAAAATAACCCCACGAACCAAAATAATTACAAATATATTTGAAATTAGAACTGTCTCGTTAAGGCTTGGTCTCACTGCGTCTTTTTTGTCGCGCTGACGGCCCTCAATCACGCGCGCCCACGAACCGACGTTGTTAATTAAAATATATTACTGCACCGCAGTCGCGATCGATGACGTCGAGAAGATGCCGTGATTAGAACCAGCCTTAACTTAGTGGCTTGTATATAGAGCAGAGGCGGCCTCAGTAATGAATGGTCGTATGTGAAACTTATTGATGGGAACTTTCGAGAATTATTTGAAAATCGTGCGTCGGTCCTAATTGAGTGCCATAAAGTAAGTTGTTAATTCGTTTTGTATGTTCGGTAAGGAACAGTGATTGGTGATGATCTTGATTGTGCAGGGTAATTGCGCACTATAAGTAGCAAGGGTCTCAACTGTGACAGTTCAACAACATTCATTGCGCTGTCTACGTTGTTGCGCAAACAGATTTGTCGAACATATGGAACAATGTATTAGCATCAGTAAAAGGGAGGATCTCCCTCTCTGACCAGACGGGTGTTGTGCCTGGCGGACACTTGCCCAACAGTTGATGTTGGGAAGTTATATGTGTGCTAGTTGAGCGGTAAACTCTGCTTGCGAGATGCAGGATTTGCGTGACGTCAGTATGATGCGTTGTTCGCATGTATCGTTGTAGATACCGCTACAGTATATCCTCAACACTATTTTCAAAGTTTCTTTACAAAGTGCAGATTCCATAATAATCAAGTCCTCACCTCCGCATTTCAGGTCAATGACAACTGTTTTCCATTCTGTTACCATTTTACTGTTCTGTCCAACTTAACGAACTAATCCCACTGATAACTTATCTGCAAACTAAGTTCCGTTTGGCAACTCCAAATATTGACATCATAATTTTAGATAATCTTGGGTTGGTCTGTTGGTAGGATATTGGACTTTAGAGTGAAGGGGAAGGTGCGGTTTTTGAATGGCGTTAAGCTAATAATACATTGGCAAATTGTTAAACTTTTGGTGCAAGTATGCAGTCTATTGGGGTGACCAATTGTTCATAATAATCTCAAAATCCTACTAATATTATAATTATGAAAGTTTGTGAGGATGTATGTTACTCTCTCACGCAAAAACTACTGAACGTATTTAGATGAAATTTGGCACACAGATGGTGGATGGTGATGATGGGTGCTATAACCAGGATTAAAATATAGGATACTTTTTATCCCGAAATTCCCACGGGATCGAAACTTATGCGGGTGAAACCGAGGGCGCAGCTAGTAATGCAAAAGATTGATATTCGAACGGGATCGAAACTTATGCGGGTGAAACCGCGGGGCGCGGCTAGTTATTCATAATTTTCTCAAATTACAATTCCCTATGACCATGATACACACAAATAACACCATGTCTGCGTTCCCTGTAGGGTTATGAAGCCGCCTTTGATCATGATCCAGATATTTGTTTAGTTATAAAACTAGACTATATGTCTCTTGCAGCCACTAGTTTAATTCGCCTAGCCTTTTAACCACAACTACCGGCCTGAATGATATTCAATAAATTATATTTTAGGTTGGAACTGTAAACTGTAACCAATCATGTGCGAGTCGCATTGTTTGCAGTAACTAAACGAAGGCACTCCGCCCAAATGGGTTAGGTTAGAACAACAACAACCGCGAACAACCGCGTGCGAGTCGAGAGAGCAAAGTGAGGCGGTTAACTGAACGGCTAATTTAAGCAGTTGGCTGCGACATATCAATTGAAATATCAGCGTACACACGGCTACACGTCAAGCTACATATAACCAGTATAAGCAGAGTTATGATTGTACGAAAAATCTATACAATGCTAGGTCAGCTTAAACTGGAAATTTAAAGCTGGGGCCCTAGTCTGCTATAAAAATAGCGTCACAATGGTCTGTCATTAATCTCATAATGGTTGATTTTGACAAGATTTGTAATCTACTACATACAAAACTTATCAAAATCAACCATTATGAGCTCAATGACAGACCATTGTGACACTATTGTAATAGCAGACTAGGGCCCCTGATGTGTAGCACTGTGTACAAGAACAGACATCACATCCAGTAATCTCCCTGATAGTATATTTAATGATATTCAATAAGTATGCTATGATTTGTCCAGTTTACTGTGACGTCACAAAGCTCGCTAAGAAATACATTTTATGACTGAACATCTCTGTCGACACCTCCACCACTGTGACCACCTTTCAAAACTATTCTATAATCTAGACAAATACCAAGCTACATCTCCACAATATTCCATCAAAATCTATCCAGTAGTTTATCATTTATAACGTATCAAACTTATCTTAAAGCTTTTTCATTCCTTCAAAGAAATCCGAGTTTAACTAACAGATAAGACAATCTCACTAATTGGCCTGCCTACTCTAGTTCTAAAACCGAACACTGCATCTATTGTACACCGGAAGAGGCAGGTTAACACTTTAAATATTGACATCCGGTTTCTTATTTACATTAAAAGCTGGTGGGTATATAAAATAGCGCGTAAATTGATTAATTTCGTCTTTAGTTAATTGTTTAAGTTTTTTTTAATTAGTTTTTTTAATTAATTTTATTAGTTATTGAGTTCCGTTTCTATTCACTATAGTCTCTTTGAATTCTCATATTGTTTATTGATTAATCATTAGTCGTTGTCAACTCAAAGTATTCGTCTTGCAGACCTATCTTTCCTTAGGCCACCATCTATTCGTATAGCCATCACTACATTTATTGCATTTTTATGTGAACAGTGATGAAGATAACAGAGGGGCTTATGGCTAAATAATAACAGCCACACAGTTCGATAGATCAGGTTAAGCTACGCTTGCCGCGATTGGTCTGTGGATGGGTGACCTTTACACACCGAGACCTCTCCGTGCCTCGGAAAGTACGTTAAGCCGTTGGTTCCGGCTGTCATTCGTAGATCTTTGACAGTCGTTACGGATGGTCCGAAGTCCGAAAGTCTGACCACCAGTCTTACCAAGGGGTATCGTATTACCCAGTAACTGGGTTGTAGAGGTCAGGTAGGCAGTCGCTCCATGTAAAATACTGGTATTCAGCTGAATCCGGTTAGACTGGAAGCCGACCCCAACATAGTTGGGAAAAGGCTAGGCGGATGATGATGAACAGTGATGAAATGAAGATAATTTTAAGACTATGTCATACAAAAACATAGATACACCAAACCATTGCGACCCTACGATGCCGGTAGCGGTGGGCGTATAGCTAAAAGCTGAGCGGATTAAGATAAGCCAAAGTAAACAACAGACTTAGATTCTGAGAATGTTTCACGCCAATTACAGCGGTTCTTTGAACCTGATCTACATCGTACGTAGTGTAATGATACCAGAGTAGACTGGACCCTGCTCGAACCATATTTGGGTTAAGACAGAGAAGAAAACGTTATAAGTACGGCCGATCGATTCCGTAAAAATGTCATCGTGTAAAGTTGGATGAAGTGAGCTGTCAAGTGTCAATCCGTTAGCATTAGTTGGAATGACATCTCACTCTACGCTCACTTTACCTAAGTTTTCACGGTGGGATGATTACGGAATGAACTCATGGGTGAAGTTGCACATAAATTGCACTGGTAAGAAACATACCGACAGGTAATCGTAAATAAATAGTAGCAGGTTTTTATCTAACACATAATAAAAATAAATCATGTCCCCGAGTTTTAAGCAAAAATTTCGATGCAAGTTTGTGGTACCACAGCGCAGTAATACAGCTAAATACATATTTTTTAATTGTTATAAATTAGTGCTTGACCGCGATCCCGCCTGATGGTAAGCAGTGATACATTCGTTGATGGTAAAGCGCACTAGTTTATTATTAGCCTGTTCACTCTAGCCTTTGAAGACACTTAAATTGTAATCAGACGGGAAGACGGCTGCAGGCAATTTGTTCCAGTCCTTCGATGTACGCGGTATAAAAGACGAGGTGTAACGCTTCGAAATTGCAATGAACGGACTGATTTATAGGTTTAGTCGACACAAATGCGACTGCTAATTTCTGAGGTTCCTGAGTTTGATCTCCGGGTTAGGCTAGTGTTACTGAGTTTTCTATTAGCAAATACTCTTTAGGTACACACCCCGCGATGACGACGAGGCGAACTCTATTGATAAATGTGTAGATATTTATTCTTATAAAGAATGCGGTGATAACCAAATACATCAAATAAGTACATAAACAATACACACATATTCTAAAACATTAACATAGTAATACATAATAATTACACACATTCACAACTGCTCACTTCACACATGTTTCACCACTTTACTGAGACCCCTGAGGCGGTGTGTTTCCCGAGTTGAAAGAAGTCTTAAAAAGCCGGCTAGGTATTGATAATGCAGTAATGGGAGTCGGCAGACTGACAGACAATCGAGGCCGATTTATTGGAAGGGTATCCTTAGAATACATTAATAGCATCTACATTGTTTTGTTTAAATCAGAATGTTATCGGGAATACCTTTTCGTTTGTTGAAGCAGTAAAGAAAAGGAGTGAAAAGTTGGCAAGAGAATCAAGCAAAGCTGGAATCTCCCATTTTGTTAAAACCTTCATTATTATTATGTTTGTCCTTTGTCAAATTGTTTTGGTCACTCTTAACCCCGTCTTAACCATTGTAAAAGTGGCTCAACTCTTAAGAATTCCAGTTATTGGCACAAATTTATCGTTATTTTAATCGTTAATATCATCATTTTTCTAGTTCTCTCCTCTCCTATCAAATTTAAAAACAAAATAGACGAGCCTTTAACATTTTTAATCATAGCGGTGAATATTGACGACAGATTTTTAGATAAAGTGTTTGTTTAATGTTTTATTTGTACACCATCGGGATTTACAATAAGGGTCCCTGAATATCGTATATTAATAAATCTTTAGACACATGTATTCTTTATAGGTAGTTATTGGAACAGTTCATAAGTAGTTTTGTAGTAACACGTTCACTTATGAGCCTTTCTTCGTACCAGATGCCCGTGGCTATTTCTGGTTTTCTTTAGACCGTCGGTGATCTGACCTCTAGCCCAGATAAACCAGGTATTCACACTGCGAACGTATCGTTAATAGACAATTCAAAGATTTCTATACTTACCTTATAAAAATGTGTGGCGATAAATTGGATGATGCGTCTTTAGATATACATAATATGTATTCATCACAATTTGTCTATAGAGTCGTCTCACGAAATAGAACGTTTTTTGTTATTCCTTTCATGATGGAGATTTAATATCTACGTTTCCTAAATAAAAAAAGAAGTAATTCTAACAGTTAAGTGTAAAATAATAGGCGCATTTTTGATAATTTCTTTTATACATCGGTTTGGTATGCGATCATTAATCACGAGTCTTTATTTCTAGGGTTGCCAAGAAATGATTGGCTTGAATTTGAATTTAATGTGTCTATATTTTGAATTGGGGCTTCCCAATTCAAGGTTGAAATTTTTTTTCACGTAACGGTTTTGATATGTATATATCGCTAATCTTTGAACAATTACATCCAATAAAAGGATTTATTGATCTCAGATTAGCGAAATACTCTTGAGATTAGCGAAATAGAGTTAAAAGAAATGTCTAAGTACCACAGCAGGTGGTGTCTGCTCATCCCAAAGGAAGAAGGCATACGTTCATATATGTACATATTATTTATATTATGATAATAGTTTTTCTCAAATTATCTCTACTAAACTTTTTGGCTAAACAATCTTTTTATGCAAATATCCACCCTATTTTAGCACTAAGCCGACAAATACACAATAAAAATTTCAGCTTAATAAAATAAAATTGTGTGTTTCTTGCGTATAACGGTATGAAAGCTATTAACAAACTCCCGGCCACCGTAGGCGCGGGCCTGCAGGCGGCGAGCAATGGGTAGCTCGCCGCCCGGTAAGGACCAGGCCCGGGTCGACGGCGCGTCGTGTTCCGCGCGCCCCTCAAAGAGATGCAGTCAGCATAGCGTGGGGTCCATAAGGACCGATGCCTGCCCCAGGGCCGTGGAGCGTACCAAAGAGTAACCGGGGTCCCTGGGGCGCATAGGCAGGTGAAGGAACAGGGGTGGTTTAGTCAGTAAAAGTCTGACACGCCCTTCCGCTCCGCCCAGAGCGGGAGAGGTCATTTGATGATTTCCCACCCCATTTAAACTATGAAAATCTTTGCAAGTCAGTAAACGTTTGTGAAACTCCTTATAAAAGCAAAGCGCTTTCAAAGCAACGCCATCCTATCCAAATCACCGGGGTTTGTTGTTGCTAATTAGTTCTATAATCAAATCTCAAATAACCAGAGAAAAAAAAAATCGATTTTCTCTATATTTTATTAAGTTTTCGACATATATTTGTCACGGAGATGAGATTGCGATTAGATTTTGAACGTTTTAAATTTTCGAAAATTGGCCTTCTGATCCCATCGGTTGATCGTTAATTAAGTAGATGACAATTCATAACAGCTAACATGAGATATGTGAACATCTCATGTTACCTCACAGAAAAAGATCAGTTTAAATTATTAAGAGCCTTTCTAAAATATGGAGAGGAAAATAATTAATCTTACGACGTACTTAACACCTATTCGTGTATTATCGTTTGTGCTGTGAGAACTGAGTATCGAGTTCCGTATTTATGGTGCAGTACTACGGGCTGTTGTCACCCTCGCTGCGATCATACACCCATTCTCATTGCAGGCCGTAGCCTGAAGCGCTTCGGTTTGCGACGATAAACCATAATCAGGTACAAAATGATTGCGTGTTTCTAATTTTGCTTTGATTGCATGGGACTATACCAGCAGTGCGATTCTGTAAGCATCTCACCGTGAAAATTTAGGTGAAGTGGCTCGTGGCTAAATAATGACAGCCGCACAGGTTGATCGATCAGGTTAAGCTACGCTTGCCGCGGTTGGTCTGTGGATGGCGACCATCTTTACATACCGAGACCCCTCCTTGCCTCGGAAAGCACGTTGGTCCCGGCTGTCATTCATAGATCTTTGACAGTCGTTAAGGGTCGTCAGAAGCCCGAAAGTCTGCCCACCAGTCTTAGTAAGGGCTCTCCTTCCCCTTGGTATTTCATCCAAAGGTTGTCTGTAAAAGATCGCTCTTAGCGATAAGACCGCCCATTGTGCAAAATCTTCATTTTCATGTTTTGTAATTTATGGTGTACATAATAAAGAGTATTTATTCTATTCTATCGTATTACCCAGTAACGGGTTGTGGAGGTCAGATAGGCAGTCGCTCCATGTAAAATACTGATATCCAGCTGAATCCAGTTAGACTGGACGCCGACCCCAACATAGTTGGGAATAGGCTAGGCAGTAGATGATGATGAGCGTGGACTGAACTGTCATTTCAACTAATTCTAAAAGATTGACACTATTGACAGCTCACTTCACCCAACTTTTCAAGCTGAGATTTTTAAAGAATCTTCTGGCTGTTGGTAGGTTGTCTTTAGTATAATCAGCTTATATTGTTTCCACTGCTGGGACACAGGCCTCTGCTTTACGAGCAGGAGTACGCTGTAATCTACCACAGGGCCTGAATTCTTTGGTACCCGGATATGTATGTCCTTAAATAAATATTATACCAACACAACATTTTTCTTGAGTCATACCTACTGGGGAACATACACAATTTGACACAAACACTTATTGTCGAATGAAAAATGTGATTTACAAGATCAATTCTTAATGCCTCTTATAACAGTGTGTATTTGGTACCTAACATTTAGTACGTAACATATATTGCCTTACAACGCATAACTAATACAGTCAAACGTATGTATAATATAGGTACCTACAGACGAAAATGTTTAGGTATGCGTATTACCTAAAATTAAAAACATTTAACTATATTTACATACAAAATTATATTAAACTAGCTGACCGGGCAAACGTTGTTTTGCCACAATTAAAAAAAAAGAAAAAAAAAAAAGATGTTAGCCGATTCTCAGACCTACCCGATATGCACACAAAATTTCATACAAATCGACCCAGCCGCTTCGGAGGAGTACGATAACTAACATTGTGACACGAGAATTTTATATATAAGATTTTACAAATCGTGTAAAATTGAAATTCACCGTGATTGAACATGTTGTGT
>VKGM01013833.1:0-14008 GCA_007844875.1 Busseola fusca | reverse complement strand
TGCTTCATAAGTTCGAAAAATTTGTCTGCACAACACGTAAATAACGCAATGAATGCAGATTGCGGTCCAAACGATACCAACTAGTCTTAATCATTTGCCGAAAATGTGTTACGCAATTAGGCTGCTGATGAGATCTTTTACGAACATAATTACTGAAATGTTCATGGTCATTATCATTATTTCGGCTGAAAAACGTACACTGATAAACCTAACACTCCCCCAAGCACCACCACATCGACTGGTCCTGTGCTTCTCACATCCATCGGTTTCTTGTGGCCTTCATCGGTCCACCTTGTGGGAGACCATCCAACGCTACGTCTTCCGCTACGCGGTCGCCACTCTTAAACCTTTAGACCCCTTAGGCCATCTGTTCTGCAAGCAACTAAGTACTGCCACTTATTCAAACTCAGTCACACCACCTCAGCTAAATCCTTTGTATTGATAAGATATGGACAAACCTGGTACAAGTATTTAAACAATTTGTATTTCTTTAGTTAGCAGATAAACAAAAAATTTAAAAATCTTACATAGGAACTCTTACAAAAGCCCCAAAAAGTTACGACGGAAGTGCAAACAAAACTAACGCGCTTATCTAAGTTCGTCCAAACTTGTTGCCTGTTGGTATCGTGGTAGGGGGCGCGCGCTCTCCAACGAGCTGGGCGCACAGTTGAAACGCGTCGCGCGCGCAGGTCGCCGTGCGCGCGTTAACCGCGAATTTATCGAACACGCCCGCGAGTGATGTCACAAGGAGAACCAGTGGTTACTGTGCTGTGATTGTGAATTAACTATGGTAGCTATGGTGGCATCAGCGTCAGGATATGGCACCCTCCGCCGTTTTCTTAGCGTGCCCGGGGGACAGCACTCTGTTGCCGACGCAGGGGTCGGACCCAGCAATTCCGTTGCCGTCTCGGTAAGATCGCAGTTGTTAGGAACAGTTAAGCATAACGATGAATGATAACGTTATGCGTTTGGAATGCCGACATTAATGACTTGTTGATGCGTTATACTTATATGTACTTTATTGAGGTGTGGCTGTAATGTGTACCTCAATCCGCGCGATGAATCGAAGCCATTAATAAGCTTGCTTGCGATACGATAATCGATATGACTTATGTATGCATTTCATGTATTACTAGTTAGTCAATCAGTAGGCAATTTTTCCTTACTGCGTCTTTGATAATATGATTGACATCATTGCCAGATGTTTGCACGGCACTTCGTTCGTTTGTTTGTAAAGGTCAATAAATCCGTGCGATTACCGATTACTTCAAATTAAATTGTTTGTAACGGATTACACTGCAGAAAATTCATAAAAATATCTGCAATTCTTGTCAAAAAAATTAAAATACTAGAAAGTTTCGCTGTACAAGTCCCATTAGAATGTATACGTGCGTATTTAAAATTACCAGACTTGTGCAAAAAATACCTACTCTTGTGTTCGTGAGTGGCTAACGAAATCTGTATTATTACTAAACTGTTTCTCATTGACTGGTATTGCTAGAGTTCGACGCTGCGCGCAGTATCACCAAAATCTTGAAACTGGTTCGGCTGAGTTCGGCACACCGCATTATGGCAGCTAAAAAAAGAATCCGGACAAATCCATCAGTCTACTGGCTTTAACCGTCCACGGTGGGGTCATCAACCTTACTTTCCTTTTTATTATTCCGCTGTAATATTAACATCGATCGAAAATCCGGCCTTGGCCTCACACGGACCATTAGAACAATACTTTTTGATGATGATGTCACCCTGATCTGTTGGGGTATACGGGATGGATATGGCCAAGGTTAGGCCAGCAGACCGTGGCCGTATCTCTAGCGGATCACGGCTCGTTGCTCACCATCCGCGAAAGGAGCGCATCACTCACTCGGTTGTTACCGACCCAGATCAGACACCGCTTACCCGCTTTTTACCTTACCCGAATTAATACGAATTGTGTCTACTCAAATTGCCATAAACGTTCCACTTACTAGCTAGAAGACTCTAAGCGACAATTGAAGATATGCAATATGTACTGGAAAAATACCGCCTTCACTGACGAGTTTGTATTTTTCCGTAACTGGACGCAATCTTGATTACAGACGTTCAATCCTTCCTTCCTCTTTTGCACTTTCTTGTATTAGCCCGCATCGGTGCGTAGAGAAAACGCCACAAATCCCCTGATCGCCCTGATAATAATACGCTGTCAATGGAAATGGAGAGTACCTTGTAATTCACTGCGATTGTTCGACGTGGTTTCCTTTCCCACCCGCTAGTTTTTTAAACTCCGATAAAACAAATTTGAATAAGCTATTGATGTTGATGTCAGACTTTCGCGTTACATTTTAAGAGAGACGTAACGGAAAATTGCAATGAAACTGATCCGCATCGATAAATTATGAAAAAGATTTATTTCACGCTAAAGTATGAAGAATGAATCGGTTCATCTGTTGACCATAAACTAGTTGCACTACATCGTGGAAGTAGATGGTGGAATGCTCATTTTGTCGAAAACGAGGTCAACAAGTTTGCCCTAAGAATCTAATTAAAGTTATGGAGTCACGACAAAAAAATCTCACATGCAGAACGAAAATCTTGGGAAAAAAAGTTTGTTGGAACATAAAATACTACTATATGTAAACTTAATTTGTGATACATTCTACGGTTGAATTCTATACATATTTCTATTTGTTCAGCATAGCAGTCGCTAATATTTAGCACAGTTAGTTCCAGCTGAGGCAGGACATGTTGCGACACAGCATAACATTGTAGTGCCACCTCTTGGTGCATGCTTCCGCCCACTACCTTCTTATATGGTGAGGACCTTGTTACGGTTGCCTTACGTAGACACATCCACTCGACAAGATTTTGCAATGTTATCGTTTGTGTCGCCTTGTCCGGAAGGTTGTAATTTGTTAAATTCCTTTATCTCCATCTAGCTCACATTCTCATCTTAATTGCTTGATGCATTCATGATTGAACAGTCCTTGGTAACCTTTTGTTGCTACTATGTTTCTAAGTGCGACATTGCGAATGGGGACACCCAGTTGTTTGCTCATGCAAACACACCAAAAAGTCTTTATAGTTTGTTCGGCTTTCGATTTAAGTAGGTAGCCCGGTGAAGTAACTCTGGCAACTATAACTATAAACATTACGCAAGATGGAAGCTCTACAAACAAAACTTATTACCCACGCCTTTAATGAAACGAATACTTTCAAAAACGATCAAAGTGAAATGAATGGATGAAATAAATCTTAAGCAGTCACAATCGAAGGCGGACGTCGATCAAAGATTAGAAATGCTTTTACAGCAAGTGTACGGTTCACTGTGAAGATTCATTCCCAGATTAGTCTGCTCAAGAATTTCTTCATAATTATAGCACGTATGCAGCGACGTCTAACAATCGCGGTGTCAATGAAAATATTAATTAAACCCGTCACACTCGCTACTTAAGTGTTATATCTGAGGGGAAATTTTAATTTAGTTGTGAAATCTCTGATTTCTTTTATCAGGCATGTTTTACTGAATTTTTGACCGAGTTTAGTATTTGGCTCTATGCGCGACCGTAGCATGTTATGACAAATTGTTTACGTACTATTATGTAATGACATGTGTCGTAAAGGCGTTAATTGTTAGTATTACCAACAGTACAGAGTATCTAAAATAGGCAATACTAACATTAATCATCGGAGCCAAACAAGCCGTCAGGGAAACATTATTTTCGCATGTGACGCCTTTGTATCCTTGAGTTACGCCATATGTTGCGTCGCTTATCCTATTTGTATTTCCATATTGGTTATAATTATAATATCTCGTTTATGTCCGCTATAACCCTATTAGTTGCGTGTAGTTGAAAGTGTATATCGAGCATCAACTCATTCCCTTATTCTTTGGGCTTTCTGGTTCACATCATGACAAGACACCATAAAAAAAACGCAAACCTTGTATTTATTCACAACCCAGACAACAATAAACTTTATACTTGTGCAAGCACACAATAAAATTAATCAACTCTCAAATTATTTTTTCATTACGTATTTAATAGTAAAAAAGTTATTAGTTATTACTTAACCCGGAATGCGGTTACGTGTCAACATCTGTACAGGTATTGAGGAACATTCGCTATGATGGTCAGAGAAAGCTATGAAGAATGTTTCGCGCGGTTACTTTCATGTGGTCGAGCTTTATATTACATGCCAGTGAAGAAATTGCCTGTTCAAATCATATCTGTTATGAACTTAATATTGCCTACATGTGTTTTGCGATGCAGCTAATCTTCTCAATGCTTCGTTATTGTAGGAATATTGCACGGTAACTGTACAATTCGTCTTATTTTAACAGCAAGCTTAGTTTACAATGTGTGTCTGTTAATGGGTTGTTTAACAAGTACTTATAGAAGTTGTGTTTTAACTCCAAAACTATCTGCCTTGTGCTTTCTGGAATCAAGAACGTACTAATTTTGGGACGGACGCATTTTGTCTCCGATTTATAAAAAAAACCCACTTGCATGGAATTCAGAAGTCAGTGCTAAAATATGCTATATATATAACCTAAGGTTCTTGTCAAAAAGAACAAGAAGAACAGAAAATTAATCAAATACTATTTAAATTCTGCACATACTTTGCTCTTTCAAATATAACTAATTTAGAAGCAATTTTCTATTTCTTATGCGTAGAACCGCGATGTTTGGTCTTGTACGCTGACTTCATGTAATTCGCAATTCTTATAAAATGTAATTACCTGTCCATCTCTCCGTGGAAGGAAGTGAATTACTGCGATACGATATACGATGAGTTAGCAACCTATCATTTCCTACCTATGCATTATTTTAATCATAAAGCCTCTATTCTTTATTGCTCTTAGTTAGCTATAATCATTATCTAATCTTATTTCTATCAATCTTGTCTTGATTCAATATAGTCCTTACCGACTCTTGACATAGAGTTGCATTGCCAACTAAAACATTATTTCGAAATCATTTATTTCCAATTTCCTTCTCTTAATAGCGACCCTAATTGAAAACTGTATATTAAGTACCTAGTTTTGGTACAAATGTTTGGTCGTTGATATTGGTCAACGATATTGCTAATGGTAACAAACATGATGCCATTGCTAAAAGTGAAATTGACTCCCGGAAGGCAACGTGTTGTACAAATCACATGTTAACAATCGAATGTTTGAGAGCGATGTATATATTGAATGGAACCAACGCCATTCATGAACAAAGCTCTTTAAGTACTCAATCGGTTATACAAATTCAAAACATGAGAGTTGTATAACAAAAACTGTGTGACAAAGCTGTTTTGAGTATAATGACTCCTGTCAAAACTGCAATTTTTGAGCATTTTCACGTTAATGATAGATTACTAAGTGCTTTGACAGAAGTCCAGCAGTGCGATTCTCTAACAATCTCATCGTGAAAACTTAGGTGATGTGAGCTGTCATTCCAAATAATGCTAGGGATTGACACTATTGACACCTCAGTCTATGATCACTTCACCTAACTTTTCACGGTGAGATTTTTGCAGAATCTATCGGCTGTACATACATCTAGGGCAATTGTCACAGACTAGGATAAAAACAAATTAGACAATAGGTACTGACAATATTTGCCACGGTCAAGACCGTTTAATGAAGTTTAATACGGACTTCGAAATGAATCGGAGACTACTTTCCGTGATTTATAATAATACCAATTATCCAATATAGCAATACTTTTCATAAGCATGAGACCCCGACTATTGCTTCCCCGTTTCAGGCCATACGAATTTGAAAATGTTAAAACTAAGTACTTAAAATGACTAGAAGACAATCTAGACAAGGAACAAAATCATGTAATGGATGCTTCAAGGTTACAACATCACTTTCTCCAAAACTAAGCAGCTCTCATGACGAGATGTGTTATCGTGTTTCACTGTCTCTTTTTATCTTGTTATCGCTATCATCTGACATTTAGCATATGAATTTGCTTGTTATTCCAATTTTATGCACTTGTTATTTACATATTTATTATGGTTAATTTTATTTTGTTCGAAAGTTGCGACGCATATTGTGGAAATGAACAATTAGGTGTAAAATATTTCATGCATTGTTACTTCAAATTCTGCTAATTATGCTAAATAGAAAACTAGCTTTAGACTTTATTATTTAAATTCTACATTATGTTTGTTTGCTAGAAGGTAATGCTTCGAAAGTATTAAGCTGCAGAAAACTTTTGAATTGATTGATCATCGTTGAACAAAAGATATAACTCTTTCAAAACTTACATTTCTTTAGAGATTCGTGACGAGTGTAACGGTCTTTTTTCTATTTTTGAACAATTTGCGAAAGTATTGTGGATACAATTGTCGTTTCTTTTAAAATTATGATGCCAATGCACAATATTTTTTATTGTCTGCGCATTTCAAATTTACCTTTTTAGGAATGTTTTCACGGCTGATGGAGTAAAAAACAAATATCTCGTATTATACAGATTGAGTAACCGTTTTGTCATTTATAACTTGTGCTGAGCAGGAAATCTTGCGGTCTCAGAAAAATGTACAATAGCGCTTTTTTCTCAGTTTTCAAGATCAAGGCTTTTAAATGCTTCGTCATGACCGATCTTCGGTTCTGTTTCTAATGTGTTTATAATAGAGGTGAGTAATTTGAAGCAATCATCTCTAGTCGAGTGTAACATATTAGCAGCTTTGGATTTAAGAAAAGTAGTCTACCTGTATAATATTCATTAATTTTTCCTCCTAGCAATTTCTTAATGAAATGGCTTTGGCAATGATTTCTGACTTTTAACCGAAAATTTGAATTACCTACATACATTATGATGGATTTTTTTAATCTTAATCAGTCAATGCAGACTCGAACGCAACGCATACAAAACACTCAGGAAACAATAAAGTCATAAGTAATAATTATAGTCGAACTGGCGGGAAATCGTTTAGTGCTTCCAGGGTACTCAAAACACCACACGGCATGGTCCCAATAGTATTCTGAGAAAGTGCATTTCACGCATCTTGGTTGAAAGTTGGAGATGCGAGGGATTCTTGTGCAATTCCCTCATGGGCCGGATTCCATGCCAAGTGGTAATGTCGTGCAAAGTGCCAGTATTGTGCGCCGCAACATCCGTGGGAAATCTCGAAAACGAGCCTTGCATGCATAAGTAACTGGCTTCTCGTAGTTCGGATGCAGTTTCGTCATTTCTATGTGGCTGTTATGAGTGTTAGACAGGATTCTCAGGTTGTTAACTAAGTCGTCTTTACAGTTATTCACTTAACATAATAATGCTAATGGGGTCTTAATGTTTTCTGTTTACCTGTTCTCCTAGGTCCAGTAAAAGACC
Source organism: Busseola fusca (assembly GCA_007844875.1). Taxonomy (NCBI): domain Eukaryota; kingdom Metazoa; phylum Arthropoda; class Insecta; order Lepidoptera; family Noctuidae; genus Busseola; species Busseola fusca. The sequence goes on along the minus strand of VKGM01013833.1, from coordinate 6,695 downwards.
ACGGAAATACTCGAAGAACTTGAAATATGGACTATCTAAACATTTCGTCACAATGTTTTATAGGTTGATAAAAACTCTTGAACTTGGCAAAAACTGGCCATAACCAAGTTTTTTTAAATGTTACGTTGAGTACCGAATCGAATTGTGCTTGCTTGAGATCCGTTGAGATGCTATCATGAATCACGGAATCGACATCAAACTTTCCACTAAGTAATAGATTTCTTAGACAAATATTTTAATTGTTGTTAAAACATCGCGTATTGTTTAATAATCTTGGTTTTGTTTACTTGTCTAATGTTTTTTTTTCCCACAGTGAGATTTTTTTGTATTGTTGTTTTTGAGTGAATAAAATCGTTTTCATCTATGTTCAAATTCAGAATAGGTTTGCTTCGGTGGCACATTTTCTAAGAATTCTCTTCCTAAGAATTTCGATTTCCAGAAAGAAATCGACCGTGATCGACGTGTGCATTCACACACAGCTTGGTAAAAGCAAAGGTCTTGATATATCGCCCATAACATTTACACTCAAGACTGCCTCGATGATCTCTTTATACCTCCACGCTTCTTATTCTAATGAAGACTTCGAATTTTTATTTGGTTTTGAAACCTTGAACATTTAAACGTTTTATTTGTTGTTTCCATTACCAAAGTCTCCACGCCTACTTAGATTTTTTGCAGAGATCTTCATATCAACACGAAACAAATCTTCTTCTGTATTGGAATGGCTAATTGCTTCCGAAATATTTGTTTCTGCTTCATTTCATATTTCATTTTGTGTTTTACGCTATTCAAGTGATAATTTTTTTGATTGATTTGTATCCATGATGAGGGCAGACGACTTTATGTATGCTAATAATATATAGGCCATGCATGTTGAGTTTTACAAGTAACGGTTATAGCACAATACATTACGCACCCAAAAATCGCATGTAAAAAAAAACGATGTTAGGCCACACATTTGTGACGTCGCGTGTGGTGAAGTTATTCGGTAAATAAAAAGCTCTCTGGGCGGTTTGGCCAGATGTCGGCGGCTCATCACAGGCGACGCCTACCATTGTTCACTGGTATCTACTATTTATCAGCTATTCGTATACTCTACCAACATTGTGATCAAAGATTTCGTGCGTGGAATGCTGATGCCACCTACAAGCTTATTTACCTTAACAGAATTTTACTTTACACGAAAAATGGTCTCTCGCATGCTGGAGACGTCAACGAGTATCGCTTTCGCAATCTTTTCCGGCTGACAAAAACTGCTGTCGACAAAGTAATAATTTTATCAATATTTTGTTTCAGTTGTGTCGTAATGTGCTATGTAACGTCTAATATATAGCCGAATGAGCCGACGGTCATATCGATCGTCCGTCGTTTTGTACTCATAATAGTGATGGTTACGAAATGTTTATGTTAGTCGTCGTTGGTTGTTCCCTTTGCATATAGGCGCCACATTTCCGACTTTCACCGAGATATCTCGCTTCTGCACCACCCAACTGGGTCATACGCTGGAACTCGAGACTTGGATATAGATAAAACAAATAATCTTTAGCAAATTAGTCTAGTTCCAGAGTACAATAAGAAAAAGCATCTTGTCGTTATCAAGAAATAAGATCAGGATAGCTGTGTACTGGATTATACCGTACGATAACTTATCGGACATGACGATTTCGCCTTATACAGCATTTGTTATCGTTGACAACAATGACGATAGACACGCAAATATTTTAACTCACGATAAGCGCTTCTTTGTCGTTTGTTTCAATATTTAGAGGAACTTGTGTGAAGATCATTTTATTTTGAATCAGTATGAACGGTAAGTTCCTCCCACTTCCATAGTAGCATTCACAATGAGCCTTGACAGTGCCACGTTAATATCAGCGTAGGCTCTGAGGCCACTGTAATTTTCATTAACATCGTCAGCGTGTGTGGCTGATCACACAAATTTTCATTTGTACCAGAAACAGTCATCTGTGTAATTACCAAATATGATATAATTGTTTGGGTGGCTGTAAAAAATGTCCTCGTCTCTTAACGTCGATTCAGTTTTTTTTTGCCACGAGTCTTTATTTCCGATTTTAGGATGTCTTTTTTCCCAAAATGTTTCCTAATCTTGTCGTCAACAACAGCCTGCAAATTTGCTCTACAATAAACTTAATGCTTAATCGAGGTTGCGTGGGCTTGTATATTTATAGTTCTTACTAGTTATGACTTCATCGCATCACTGATCTGTTCACATTTCTGCGCTCAGTGGCCGTAATGGCAGTGTTCCGCTGTTTATTTGATGATTTCTAAACAAATTCAATTAACTGTCGTACTTTTCTTGGTGTACAATGTAGATATAAATTAAGGCTTGTTGCTTGGGTTCGCATTCCACTTCAGTTTCCTCATTTCCCTCGGTTTTGCGATCCTCGGGTCAGTAGCTTTTACCCTTTTATTTCCGTATTCAGCATCCTGCAGATTGAATTCAACATCCTGCAGATACAGTAGTTCTATTACTTCATAGACCTAATAAAACATTATAAACGTACACTATTTATGCATCAGCAACAGTATCAAGGCTGTCGTCATCTGTTATTGTTTTTTTTTTTTTTTGCCAAAACTTCCATTTTAACTAGAAATAGCCTGAGTAACCATCGCATCGGTCAGGTGGATCGAAATGACTCAGAGCCGGGCAAATCATTTCTTATTTCCTACACCGCAAAACTAATTGTGTGTTCCATTAGTTCCGCTACCAGCTAAACCTCAGTAATGCTGCGATTGCCTCCAGTATGACAGTGCCCGTATCTGTGCCATAGAGCGTTCACAGTTTCACGCACACAAATGAAATTAATTATGTACAAATTCTTGAAAGCTTCCTACTTCCTGCCACTTGAGGGCTGAGTGAGACATCGTGAATTTTAAAATCGTTGGCGTTTTGATGTTTCTGTAAAAATATGCTGGTCACGTTTCAATTGTCTATTGTATTCCTTTAATGTTAAAGTTCTTTTATACTTTCGTAAGTACCACGAACCGAGGTTCATCTCATCTCGACATAGACTTCGTGATTCCAGTTATTTGTTTCCTACATACCCATTACGGTAATCTAATCGTGCTTAATGCTCGTAGGAGCCTTGCAAAATTCCATTCAGGTGGATAGAATTAACTCGGCCGTTTGACCATGTTTGTAGCTTCCGATGAATATGTATTGATGCATAAGTTCTTAGGGACAAAAATTCTTTTACACAGCACCGCTCGTCGGAGCTGTTACCCATATTTGGTCACCCATGAATCACATCACGTCAAACTTGTCGAGTATATTGACTTTGTATAAAATGTATTTCTGGTTCGTGAGCTTGGCGTTTTGAGCTCGCGATATTCCTTCCTTGAATTTTCGCCTTCTGTCTCGATTTGTTGACCTTATTTGACTTCTCTTTTGTGTTTCGTTCAACAGCTGTACCGAAGAAGCTGGCTTTAGCAGGTGACTAATTAGGTTGAATGTAAAAAGTTGTACAATGTTCATAACACAAGGATAGCAGCAGTTGGCAGCAGATGCAGGGCATAGTATACGATATCGTTTGTCGAGACAGGCAGACCTATTAAAACACCAAAAACATGCGGATTACAGAATGCTATGCCTGGTTAAGTACACTAGCTGATGTAATTACTAGGCACGCAATGTGAATTATATTCTTTCATTATTATTCAATAAGAATGTTTTATTTTTCGCTTTGTTTGATGCTAGCTATTTAAGAATTTCCTTTTCGTGATATGGTGACAGAACCATAACGTTCGCTCTATAGCATTTTATTTTTGTGCCTCCCAGATTTCAGTTATTATTATTATGAAAAGCGCGTGATGTTGGGACATCACTGGCTTTTCCGTCAGAGAGTGGAGAGTCGGACGGAGAATGGAGTCCTTCGCCCTGCAGTGAACTGCACTGCCGTCCACTTCTTTCTGTTTAAAGCTTCTGAGCACCAGTTCTTGATGAAGGAGTCCAGTTCATCCCGCTGTCTTCGTCTGGGTCTGCCGCTTGCCATTATTAGGGACCTATTGGGTCGTAAGTTTGGCTCATTGGTCGTCTGACATCCGGCAGATGTGTCCAGCCCAATTCCATTTTAGCGTGGCAGCTTTCCGCGTGACATCAATTTTCAGACGAACAACATTTTTTCCTTTCTTAATGTCGTATCTTTTTTACTGGGTATCTTAATCATTATGATATACTCATGTAATGACTTGAGTAAATAATCGATTATTTGCTCGTTAAAAATCAATCTCTCGTTAAGTTATAGGTTTTGCTCATTAAAGTATATTATGGTTACCACTAACATTAGCAAACATCCTAAGTAGTACATATTTGGTGTAAGCTAGTTTGATCAATCACAGAAGTGTTAAAAATTGAATTGTATTGTCATCTCCTTCGCACTCATGGTATAGAAGAGAGCTTATGGCTTCAGAGCCATAAGTTAAGTACCGGCGAGCTTGAGTGGGGGTTGCGTGGGCGCACGACCTCAGTGGATCGCGTGGGTTGCAGGTGCCAACGCACCTTTCCAGTTTCCACGCATCGACTGCTGCGGCCTGCGAGGCTCCGATCCGAATCGACGATAATCGACTCGGTTAACTGTTCACGATTGTTCTGCAACGAACCTTCACCCCGTTTCGTAGATTCTATCTTGATATTTACCCATTTTCTTATCAATCCTGGTGCTTTGGCAACTTCCTTGAATTTACTCGTTTAATACAATTACTTTACGCGGGTTGTTCGAAAGAGATACCGGTACCCCTGGCGCATAGGCAACTGAAGGAACATGGGTGGGTACAGTAAAAGTCTGACACGCCCTTCCGCTCCGCCCAGAGCGGGAGAGGTCATATGACGATTTCCCACCCACAAAAAGATCATACTATTACTTACAAATAAGTTCCATTGCCCTTTGTTCCGCGGGTCAAGCGAGTGCAGAACAAGTGCATTTGGTCCTACTCCGACAAAATAATTTAATCCATGTGAAGGATAAAGGCATTGAGGGCATGCATTCAAAACAGGTTTCCTTTGAAATCACTATTTGTTACTGCGTGTCTGTACTTTAAACGATCGCGTAATAATTCATGAAGCTAGCAAGCCATCTGCTCGTGAAAGCATCGATGATGTGCCGTCGTCCTGTCTAGGCTTTGAGTTCCGCTTGAGCTAAGCTGCTTCGATGCAAATCAGTGGTTGACAACCACGCAGGAAGAGCATTCTTCCGTTAGCGACGTCAATGGCACTAATGAGCCGGTGCTGACCATGCCGGCGCCGTTCCTACGACGAAGAACTTAAAACTGGAGAGAGTGAAATGTGTGTTCAGCGTGGACTTCGCTAATTGCACACCAATTAACCACCAAGAATTGAGTGTAGAGAGTGGCCTGCCCGCTCCACTTGCTATATGTTATAGCGTGGTGTATGAAAGTACTTAATAGTCGAGTCTTTACGAGCGAAACGCTCCTTACGCTTGCAAATTGAATAAGTTTGCTCCAACTGTGTCTATGTTTTTTAAATGTGTGAACTCAGCGTTTAGAATTGAATTGAATTCGCTTCATCTGGCTGGCTGAGAGTCTGGCTAAAGCGAATACTATACACTTGTTGAATACTGTTCTCTCATCTCCAATAAATATACGTTTGTTTTAATAATTGAAGATGAAAAGCAATTTGAGGACCTCAAATTGCTTTTCATGTACCGTGTAGAGATGATGGATATGAACTTATTCATTTTAAGTACATCTTACAGGGGATAAATATAAAAGTACTGTAATCTTCTGTATTCTTCTTAGCATTGTATGCTTCACAATCTTATTCGTAGTGGTGACGTTTTACATAAATATTTTCTACGGTGACGGGATTCTTTGCAGATAAACAATGTTAATTAATTCGCTAGTGACTTGTATTTGCATAAACTTAATGGTCGGCTGGTATCTAATTGACATCAAAATATTTACATTCAGACCAGTTTAAAGGTTTCCATTATGTCCGTGTACCAGCAACCAGCTGTGTAGGTACGCCATATTGGGCTATTGGCGCCTGTCTTAATGAACTGAAAAAATATGATTAAAGAAACTGTGAAAGTTATTTCGAAGTCGCATACCGATGAAATTAAACATTTACTTTATGGTATAACTAGCTGCTGTCCGTGAATTCTTCGTAAGATTCTAATATCATTTGAAAGGCACGTGGCGGTATCTATTATCATAATAACATTATTTTTGTTTTCGTCGGGAACTGCAGTTTTTTCGGTTTGAAAGGTACTCTATCTCCGTTTATGTACACCGTATGTGTATGTAAAATTTGAGGATGATTGGATCAGTGGTATGACGTGAAAAGGTAACAAACAAACTTACTTTCGCATTTATATTATTAGCTACGATAAAAATGAGACGATGCCGTCGGAGCTGTGTAGCAACAACAGTTTGGATTTATCGGCAGTACTTAACAAAAAGAAAAAAAAATACTGATGTTACAGATTTGCAGAGTAGTTAACTAGATGGATTGTTAGCTTACTGCCCGCAAAAACGAATGGATTAATCCTGTTTCTAGATTATGTTTAACGCATAGACAATATACATACAATTAACCGGACTAGCCTCTCATCTACTCAGGCGTCTCGAATTCGAGCCACTAAGAAATCAAACACAATTTTTCAAAATTTAATCTGATACCCTTTGCGAAAGTTTTAATCTTTGGCGCTGTAGGTAGC
>VKGM01013832.1:0-14021 GCA_007844875.1 Busseola fusca | reverse complement strand
ATATATATGATATATATACAATTTTATGTCTATTTTAAAATGATTCTCATTTACCTTATGTCGAACTCCTGCATCTCTCTTCTTTGCTAGATTTGCTTGTTAGGAAGCCCAAGCAAAATCCAACCTTTATTCATATATTGATTGCAATATGTGGTTAGCTAGCGACCTCGACAATTGATCATGTTATTCTTCCCTGAGCAACCGGCGGTGCGTCGGTCGGGTTGCCTCCTTCCCTCAAATATGGCGAGGGGCTTAATGGCTGATCTTTGCGTTATGCTTGTCAACAAGTGATGCTTGTACTATGGTTTTGTTATTGTTACTAGTAATTAACTGTTCATTTATTTTCCACTGATGGTCATCGATAGTGAGTTATCATAACCCATTATTGCATAAATATGTAAGCTATCACGCCCTTTATGCCTGGAGGCTTTTATTTAGGTGTTTAATTTTGTTTTCATTAATAGCATTAAATATTTTATTTTTTCTGTTTGAGTATTAGTAACTTACATTCTATTATTGGTATATTGGCGTGGCTAACTGACGTATGACAAATGGTTTAATTTAATGTCTTAATATTTACTAGTTTGTTGTGAAGCAAGTTTTTTCTAACTAAACAGACAGCTGTGCTATTGGGGAGTTTGTTGCCTCACTTCTCCACAGCGAAAGCACTAGGAAGTAGTAGGGGCCAGTCTTATGTAATTTTTACGTTCGAAAATTGCTGATTCTCGGCCTGATTTGTATAAATTACTTTTGATTTTGCTGCTATTAATTAATATGTCATTCGTTTGAACAATGACAACCCTTGTTTTACAAAGAAGACGAAATGAATATTTTTGACACTTATTTTTTATGCTTTTAGACTGTACCTTTCCATGTTTTCGATGAAGGAATTACATTAAAATAAGGAAATAGATCAAAAGCGTTTCTCATGCTTTAGCTTGTCATCGTGACTGTACTCTTATTGAATTCCGCAACGAATAGTAAAGAAACAGCCCATCTCAATGTAATGGCAAAGGTTGACTCAATTTCTTCATACCTTTGAGAAATTCTATTTTCGTATGGGAGAGTAACTTACTTTGTGAAATCTGCTTTCGACAACTTTACTTCTGGGTCTTTTATCTTTGCACATATCGGAACTGTGATCAAAAACGTTTCCGCTATTGATAGATGAGTATTCCCATGTCTCCAAATCTCGATGTTTAGTTAATTCTGTGACACGTCGACAAAGAAAGGCTGGTTTGTGAGCGCTTTCATTGATGATTTCCTTGGGGGTTCTTTGCTCTTGGAACTACTTAAAGCCAGCAAAAAATAGCTGATCTTTGGTTATTTCTTCACATACTCTTTTTAATCCTGTGAATCATAAACCTTTGCTTTTCAGGCCCCAACTGTGCCAACTATAATTGGGTTAATCGATTTGATATTCCTTAAGCCAGTTTCTTAGTAGTTCATGCACGTTTTGTTGTATATTCCAAGCCTGCGAAGGGTTGCATTACAGATCAAGTTGAAGACGCCGATAAATCGCCGGGCGGCGAGGCAGCTGACCGCGCAAATTGCAGCGTAGGCGATGTAGCGCGTTGCATGTCCTGCGGTGTATATTATAGGTGGGCCCGGTTTTATTAGGGGATGATTTGTTTTTAAAGCAGTTTGGCTAAAACGTCTTAAAGCTCGCTCTGGACTTAGTTTTAAAGCATTTTGGCTAAAGCGTCTTGAAGCGCTCTCTCTCTGTGCTTTAAGTTTCGTGGTCAGTTTTTTATAAACTTTTTGCACGTGTTTATGCGGATAAACACAAAAACTGATCTCGTTGACTTGGTACAGACGACAGCACATGAAACTACTACAATCTGTCAAATGTCTTTAATAGATTTACAACTTTATCGCTTAGACATTAAGGTTCAAGGTTGATTGAGAAAATTTAAAAGTTTCGGGTAGCTTGACCTGCTAGCGTTTGTATTATAATTTACAAACTTGTTCCATATTTTGTAAATGGGAGGACTTTGTAGGTCTTGTAGACTTTAGACCTGTAGACCATTTATTATTTTATTAAGTACCTGGTACTGGTTGACAGGCCTATGCTGTTCTCCCATACCCACTGTAATTTGAAAACATTGTAAAAGAATTATTTTTTCTAAAAGAGTAACCGTGGAGTTTCTTGTCGGCTCTTCTCGATAGGAAACGACCATTTGGAACCGTGTACCTAGCTTCTGACGTTTCATAAGTACCCATGTTGGTTTATGTGAAATAAAAATATTTTGAATTTTGTTACTGGGAGTAAGCTTTCATGAAAATGACTCCCATAAAGAACCCACTTCTTTAGTTTCAACGCTTTGCGTTGATACCTCGCCCCACAAGAGAAGTGCTTGTTCTGGACATCTGGTATCGCTTGCTTGAACATACACCGCTTACAAATGTGCCTTACATTAATTTATATTGAACACAACTAATTTATATATCTCAATTAAAAAGTCACGCTTGGAACGCACCAGCGACATTTAGAACTTTAATAATTTTGTTCTGAACATACACCGGTTGCGAACCGTAACGGGTAGGCTGAGAGCTGAGAGGCAATTAGTTACCTTAATGTATTTCAGAGCGGTGTAATTGATATGATATTTTGCAAGTTGATGGATCAGCACTTTGTAGTAGACATTTCTACTGGACCGCTATGTTAGCTGAGACACACTCTACCTTTCTTCTGTCACGTGTAACAGCTTCGTAATGACTAAGTATGGCCAGTACACTTTCTACTTGTTTCTTATAATAAGTGTTTCCTAATCAGTATTAATTTTATGGCTCTTGTAATTACATCCAATAACATATAACTAGTCGGTCTTTATCAATTGTAGTAAGAGTAATATCGAATGATGAAGGAGTAGGTAATCTTGCAATGATTTAGGTACAGCACAATCATTGCAACTCGATTTTTCTCTTTTTACTAACATTGTATAATCTTTTGCAGTTCTATTCTTGTACATATTTATTTAATAGATAGTAGAAGTTACAAGATATAGTTGGTCAAAGTTCCCATTCATATTATCGGGGCGATTGGAAGCGGACGCGCCCACGATTCGTCCGTGCATTGTGCACGCTATCTAGTTGTGGAATCCGGTATATTTTCTTTATTGTAATTTATCGATGTTGCTCCTCGATATATAGATTTATGATTGCTTCGCTATTTCTATGTTGATTAGGGATAAGTTATTGCCTTTATTGTATTAGAAAGTTCCGATGTATTACATCATAAGCTTTACTAGTTTCTTCTGTAGTATACATTTATTTGTGTCTCCACCCACAATAACGTTTTTCTCCCCAGCCAAGGCGTGGCTTGCGAAACTACTTTTATCGTCAACTCCCAGACTATCCCTTCAAAGCTAATATCTTATTCAACACAATCAAGTCTGAAATAACTCCTCGACGTTTAATGCTCCGTAAAAATTCCTTTGTCTAAGTGCAGTCCGGAGATCAGTTCGGACTCAGTATGGAATTTCACAACTCTCGGTCTTGAAGCAGCAGGATTGCTCTTACTACTTACCGACATTATTAGTAGTAATTCCCCTGTCGATTCGTTCCACAAAATTGTATTTGAATTCTCCTCATTCACCAGGCATTTTTTGTAAAATTACGTATTAGGTACAACTTTTTAGTAGTCCTTTGCCCGATAAAATAAATACGCATGGTAGTTAGGTCCCCAAAATGGTAAACTACTGACTTCTTTCCGTCTTCGTTTTCCGTTTTTTCTAACTAAACAACGTCAAACACAGTCTTGACTCCCAACTCATATTTGCACCTCCACAAAGTCCCTTGAACCACAAGCCTGACTCACTAATCACAATTTCGCGTCAGGCTTCCCTCAGAGCGTCTTAATGAGCGAAATATGCAGTGTATCCTAATTAAGTATACGTTGGGGTGATATGTAGTCGCCGTTTATTTAATTTAAACAGAGTTATTTATAGTACATACGCCTTAGCGTCCTCGCCTCTCCCTTCCACGCGACACAGTATAACCTTTTTAAGAATCATGAGACGAATCACACACTTGTGGATCAGACATGTTTATAAGGCTTGGATTCGTCGATGTGTTGAATTTCACAGTCATCTCTAGATATATATACCTATATAGTTTGCCATAACCTACATCAGTTCTCAAAAGAGTTATATTACGGGACCCTAAAGAAACTAACAGAGGGTTATAACTTTAGAAAACACATCTAGGTATGTATATCCACCACATTCGGCAACAGATGTTCGTGATTCCGAAATTGCAAGCTCTGTTTGTTATCTAATTCGAACAGTTTACAAACTTCTTGCGGTTCCGACAGGCAAGTTCAGAATGTCAAGGTCGTGAAAATTGCAATTACGTTAACATTTGTACGCGTAGCTGAAGTAATGGCGGCAGACATGCAAATAACGTGAACGATGGAGTTCCAGACGAGGCGGAGTTCTTGTGCTAATTTGCGTCCCGCCTTCCAGTAATTTTCACAAAACAAATAGTGTAGGTTGTGCCAGACCTGCATAATCAGCCTATAGCCCACTGCGGGATACAGGGTTCCTCTCTACGAGAGGGAATAGACAGTCATCTAGCACGCGTACCTAGTGCGGGTTGTTAGATGTCACATGTCTTCGAATTTTTGGCTCTAGGACTTGCGGGTTTCCTCACAATGTTTTCCTTCGCCATTTTCAGAGCAGTGGCGTTAAAATTATAGTGCCTGCCTGTGTTCGGACCCAGACCTACGAGACCTGACTTGCACAATTTCCTATACTGTATTCAGAATTATTTTACAAAAACAAAAAAATCGTTGCAGAAAGCGAACCCATTGTTATCTCCTCTGTCACAATTTGAACCCAAACAAAAGATAATTTTACTTTTCCGAACTTCAACTCGAAGCCAAGTCTTATCATGCAAGACCCAATTAGCCCAAAAGAAAACCAGCAGTAAACCCATAAAAATAACTATTAAAACGAAACCCAATGTTGTCTTTGATTAACAATATCCTGCGGCGAGTTCGTGACAATACGCTATAATTTGCATCAACTCAAAGGAAATATGAACTGATTTATAAACGTTCTAAATGCCTGCTCATCAGACAGTTTGACCTCGTCGCTTACAATTAATGATCTTCTTGTCCATCGCGACTGCTAATTGGACACGCGACTTAGAAAAAAGTGCACGTTAATTAGTGATGAATTTAAATGGGCGAGTCTTCTTCTCTCCTTTTATAGTGCCTCTTACGTCTAGCATGATAGATTAAATTGTTTATTTTTTTAACATTTCCCCTCACTAGGAATTTCTTCTGTATCATGAGTGTGTTTACAAATATTAAATTCACTTACACAAACAGCTAGACCCGGAACAACTACTTGTAGGCCATACAAATATCTGTTCCGTGCAGGAATCTAATCCACGACACGCAGCGCAGCAGTCAATCGCTGCGTCAACCGTTCGGACAATTTCTTTTCTTAACTACATAATGGTCTTCCCAGTCATGATCTTTCACCCTATAAAGCTTCAGAACTAGCTATGAAATATATAGCTATTAAACCAGCCCTTTAAGTGACACGGCCTTGTCATATTATAAACAGATTATGGTTCTAAGTAATGGGTAGCTGTGTCCAGCGGGTAGCAACATACTCGGCGCTCTCTAATTGCTAGGCAATCATGGCATCAACTTAAGGACGGACTTCGAGTCAGTCGATTAAGAAGTGATGTTGACATTTACTAACGTGATGCACTAAAGACAGCTATTTCCTTAATGGCCGTCTCTGTGTCTGTGTGTGGTCTAAGCGTTCGCCAACCTTTCTGCGTTGACCTTTGTATTTAGGGCGCTGAACTATTTGTATAGCGCGACGTTTGCCCGTGATACCTATCTTTACCAGCTGGTAGTATTTCCACAAGCGGTTATGAGGTTTTATTAAAGAAACATTAGAGATGTCAACTTGTAAGGTAGTTACAAATTCCACACCGAAAAAGGTTTTAATAGGCAAAAAGACCTCGGTTCATGATAGAGACGAAACTGTTTGCGACATATCACAAACAGGAAGATAGCGTAGCATCAAATCGAGACATCTACCACAAGATAAAGTTGCGTAAAAAATCTGTCCACAGGAATCTAGCGATTAAACTTCGCCATTCCTTGTCCCACACAACACAACCCATAAACGAAGCCATATCCAAGTGTTGTGCGCCATTAACTCCCAATGAAGCGTTTACATGGTAATGTTACGGAATTTTCTCATTGTACCTATTAATTGTTGTCTAAGTATAGACGCCATTAAGCAGTCATCGCCTTCAGCGTGTTGGGAATGCTAAGTCTTTGAGAAACATAATAGAGATGCGCAGAAGGTTCATATTTGCACATATACCTACTTCCGTACTTAAAAGTGCTGAAGAAATCAAACAATCTATTAATCTGCTCCTCTGTCATATTTCGAGGTTACCGTTTTTGCTATTGATTCAGGCGATCGTTGCAGTATAGCAGCTATCGGCAGTACACCTGAATTATGGTCAAATCGTTCCAAGAAACAGGGTTAAGACTGCAAAAGTTAAAACTTAGTGCAGCTTTTAACCCTAAAAATGTACTTTCATGTAAATTGTTATAGAGAGCGTATCGCAGGACCTACACGTGCAAGCACGCGTTAGCCTTCTTCACTTCCTCGTTGTCGATGTAAAAGCTAGGGGTCGTTACCTCGTGAATCATCGTCAGCACCTAGATATTAGCTCCGAGTCTTGTTATGAATAACAATTGGACAACTGATATGGACTTTTCGGTCTAGTTATTTCGTCTGCCTTTGACGTGGCAGGTCAAGCGTACAACTAATCTTATTTAAAGTAATACAAGTTGTCGTATGCTTTATTGGTACTTGGTAGGGCTATATTGGTTCGTGGTTCCAAGACTATTCAATATCAGTGAGATGAGAAATATCAGGGGTCGAAACATATGCCATCTACGACAGCTACATAATGTTAGGATATTGAATCGTCCCTATCTATTTGTTAGGCATAATGTTAATTACAATTGCCTTTACAAAAAATCCATTCGATACGATCTGTCCTTCATTGTAATGCGAAAACAAATAGATTAAGGAGCTACCTGCTAAGCTATGCAAGAGATAATTTCATTCTATTTTGGTTTTATTGCATTTCGCAAAGTTTATACAATTACTATTCTAACATGATGAGGTACATATTATCGGGAAATACATGTCATAGAATTTGCGTTAGATAAATATTATGCAGCTATGAATAGTAAGTTACAAGCTGCATGCTTGGATGAGCGATCCACCATCAGCATTTTGATGGTTTCGTGATAATATAGATTTGGATCAAATAGAAGTTATTTACAAGCAACATAAAGTACATAAAGTACTGCTAATAATGTCAAAGGTCGTATAAATGTGTACCTTAACACATAACCTATTCACCGTATTAGGTAATCCTATAGCTTACATCTAAAGGCTAGTTCCGTGTACAACAGTACCTATGCAATTAAGCCACCTTTAGCCATTAAACTAAATATGAACAGAAGTACCACTAACTATTCTAATGTAATGCTGTAATACATAACATAATCAGCCTATAATGTTCCCACTGCTGGGACACAGGCCTCCTCTCAGTGAGAGGGGAGTGGGCCGTAATCCACCACGCGAGCCCAGTGCGGGTTGATAGATGTCACATGTCTTCGAAGTTTTTTTTTTTTTTTATTCTAAGACATGCCGGTTTCCTCACGATGTTTTCCTTCACCGTTTTGAGAGCAGTGGCGTATGCTGTAATGCTATATTCTAATAAATGCTAAGGTTGGCTAAATAGTCTGTGAAAGCATTATGAATGGCGACCATAGATGCCAAATGCCCCAACACCAGACAGATTCATACAATGAAAGGCCCTCAAAGGTTAAAATATAAAGTTTAGTGGATGCGTTTATAATGCCATACATCTTACATACAGGTAAGTATTCAACTCAGATCATACACAAGAATAACAATCACTACGAAATTTGATATAATCGTGAAATCTGTCGAGTAGAGCTTCTCTAGTATAAATTGAATGCTACGTACAGTTTACTCCAGCAAGGTGCGTAGGTCTGATTCACCGTCACCGTATCTGGCGTAATGGCGTGTCCATGATTCACACAATTAACTTTATTGTTTACGTTTACGACGACACGAGTAAATGGATATTTTTTTTATAATCAACCATGTTTGGAAAATAATTAATTTTCACACTCGATTTCCATAACGAAATGGATGGAATCATTACAGATACCGATGTCGAAGGTTTACAAACATTCATAAAGATTAAAGTGGAAAACGATTACTGAGGTAACTGATTAGTGTTTCCCAATTAGTGGTACGTGTACCCCCGGGGTACGTGAAGTTGCATCAAGGGGTACGTGCGGTTATCAGTAAAAAAAGAACAATTTCCAAAATATTGTTTTACAACGATCATCTTTATGAATCCACAGACATCAGACACTTGGCTTAACATTTAACGTACATTCGTTATGTTCATTACAAAAAGTTTCATGAAGAATTCCTGTTTTGTCGTGCCCTTCCGATTCGCACCATCGGGGAGGATATATTTCATATGGTCGGCAGTTTTGTAAAAGAAATCCAATTGGATTGGTCAAAATGTGTAGGAATATGTACCGATGGTGCCAGAGCAGTAACTTGTCGTTTTTAAGGACTTGTAAAGCGGATACAAGATATAGCCCCAGAAGCAAAATGGACGCATTTTGGAATTCATCGAGAGGCACTGGCTTGTAAAAAAATCCAGCCAGCTTATATATTGCTCTCAAAAATGCTGTAAAAATTGTTAACTTAATCAAGGCCCGTGTGCCACAAACTAGAATTTTTGCAGCTATTTGCAAGGAGCTTGGCAGTGAATACGAGATCCTGTTCTTACATACTGAAGTGCGTTGGCTGTCCAGTTTCCAAAATTGGTCTAGGCGTTTGAGCGTGAAGAAGTAGCAAACATAAACACGCACTCACAAACTTTCGCATTTATGATACATATTAGTGTGATTGCTTCAATAAGGGGTACGCAGGTTTGATGTCTTTTTTGAAGTGGTACGCAGCAAAAACTAATTGGGATCACTGGTAGACCAACAATAGGCGTAGGGTAGCGAGCCTTTCGGTATGCTATAGGATGCATTTTGGAAAGTGTGCGCAGGAATTACATGACTTAATTCCACCATCACCGATCCATCATCGGACGACTTGTCTTACGGCGAGTATCCACCCTCACGTTGTTGACACTGCTACGATCCGGACGAAGCGTTTCGCCTCGTCTTTTATACCGCGTACATCGAAGGACTGAAACAGTTTACCTGCGGCGGTCTTCCCGTCTGATTACAATTTAGTTGTCTTAAAGGCTAGAATGAATAGGCTAATAATAACCTAGTGCGCTTTACCACCAATAATTCCACCACTGCTTTCCATCAGACGAGATGGCGGTCAAGCACTAGTTTATAACATAAAAAAAAACCTAACAATCTCTCAACATAATATAATTGGTTGGGTAATAATATAGTTGGTACGGAATTCAATTTGTAAACTTTACCAGCATCTATGAGCGTCTACTTCGCTAATCCAAGCACGGACTTAGAATCTATAGACGTTCACAAGTCTTACGTTTGTACTAGTTAAACACAGGAACCGGACATTAGAAAAGTAAATTAATTCAAGTTATACTAGTGTTTTACCATTCACTAGCGTTCTGGAAACTCGTCGGTTTATTGCGCTCGTGACCTCGGCGGTACCAACGCACTCGGTATTCAAGTTCACGGCTATGTACAAAGCGCGTAATTTTGAGCATCCCATAAATCGAATAGACGTGGGGAAGTATACTTATGTCTTCATTCCTATAGAGATCCCAAGGTAAAGTCATAAGTCAAATGCAAAGACACGCTGACAGATTGCTCTATTTTATTGCTTACGTGTATCGCAACGACCTGCTTCCTTTAGTTGAGTCTTAAGAAAATACTCAGGATGTCGACTGACGCACGAGCCGGATTGGTTTAGATATCCTGTTGGGAATAACTGGATTGGGTCTTAAAATCGTTGCCAGTTTCAATGAGGCTGAATCTTTCTGTATTATGCAAGACTGTACTCTAGCTTATTCTACTACGTACCTATCCTTCACTACTTATGTTTCGAGCTTTCTGATATCATCAAATCCATACCTGCGCGGAACAGATCAGTCTTGACAAAGCTAACCGAATCACATCTATCTCCATATATTTTTTTTATATTTGCTATACAAACAACATATGGCGTAAACGGAAACATCCTAACCAAACAGACTGGGATTGAAACACAAATTGAAATATGATTCAGCTCCATACAATGGTAGGTGAATACTAATCACAGGATATATGTACCAGACGATAAACTTTTATGGGATATGTATGTATGTGTCGGATGTATTTTCCCATACAAACAGTATTAATGCCATATGCCATGCATGACTGTGTTTAATAAATTATAAATACATATGTACCTATAATTGTCTAATTGGCTTCGGCCGTTCTCGTCTTTATTGAGGAACATCAGGGGAACTACAAATTCTCGTCTACTTCATAAATTCAATCTTTTCAATCCATTCGTTTTATTTTCTTTCTACTTTCTCTAAATATTACTATGATTGCTACAACAAGATCTCGCACTTTGTTTATCATAGTTAGTGCTTTAACTACATTTCAAATAAATAAAAAATACCAATCATAGAGAGTTCTTCTGCCAACGTATAATGCTATTTAACTACTAGTGATTTTGTTTGTTCCTATAACACATGTACATCATATTCTGTATAAAAAAAATTCAAGTCACCCACTAGTTTTTTCTCGTATAATATCAATGAATAACAACATCGCTCTTTAGGTGTGAATAAAAAGTCGGCGCCGGCGCATGATAAGCGTATCAATCTAAATTAGTCTATGACAGAAGGTTCACTTATCCATCGTACAGAACATGTACCACGCCCAAGCACATTACAAAAGCGTTTATAACGAGAATTATTCAAATCTACATCATCTGCCGATATCTGACTTCTACAACCCAGCTACTGGGCAATACGATACCCCTTGGTTAGACTCGTTGTCAGACTTTCGGGCTCCTGACTACCCGTAACAACTGTCAAAGATCCAAGAATGACAGCCGGGACCAACGGCTTAACGTGCTTTCCATGGCACGGAGGAGTCTCGGTATGTAAAGATGGTCACTCATCCACAGGCCAACCGTGGCAAGCGTAGCTTATACTGATCAATCGACCTGTACGGTTGTTGTTATTTAGCCACGGGCGCCTCAACTATAATATGTATATTATAATTATCAGAATCTCCAATGGTTCTCTAATGACCTGTTTTACCATCTCCTTTAGCTACTGTTCATTTAGTTTGAGTATCATAAGTGGTTGACATTAAGTCTTCTGTGCTTTCTTATATTGCTATCCCAGTCATTGACATGAATCATTAATCACGATCAATGATCGGCCAACTCCGTTGATCATCTGTCGTATATAAGTAGCTGTCTTGTGAATATAACTGTGTGGGTAGTGAAAATTGTTTTGAGAACAACCATTCATCATTGGAGAAAATGTGTACGATATCTTGTTAAAGTAATCGATATTTATATACTATATAAGTAGAAACTTTAAAGTAACTGCGTAGTTGATCTATTTAGATACCTATGGTTTTGTGCAAACTGGCGCCAGTAAAATTGTCAAGTCATCTAAGGTCTTTAAAAATCTTGAGACATACAAACTATAGTTGTCACTATACCTAGAAGTGTAGCAGGAAGTTTTTTTTTAAGTCTCTTTATTATCTAGTTGATCTTGAAACAGAACTTATTCTGGTGAACTAGATATTCGCTGGTTGAAAGTTTTACCTAGAAAAATATTGTCTTTAAACTAAGGAAAGTTAAGTGCTTATTAATAACCACCATTTCCTTTTCTTTTCCAGGTAAGCATATCGAGTTCAGATTCCAGTTAAACGAATGCCGCAAAAAAGCAGTATGTAATACAGAGGACAAAATAGAAACCGTACACAGGTCGATAATCTTCGAAGCAGTAAGGCCATTTGCAATGATTTCATACACTCATTACGGTAATCGGGACAGTGAGTCATCGCACTACAGCGCATCAACCTACTTGTAAATCTAATTGTGATTGTGTTCATGGCTAAATGATTCGGTCTAAAGTAGATTGAAGACGGCAAAGTATAGAACTGCAGTTTTAAGAAAAAAAAAAAACAAAACTTTTTAACTGACTTTTCTTTGCTGTTGTGAGTAAATAAAGGAAACCCGATGTGGGAAAACCATAACATAAAGATTAGAGAATTAAGGTCCTTGTTTATGTTACCATGCTGCTATTATGAACGCTTAATATAATCATTAAGTAGCTAAGGGCACTTATGACACGCACGCCACGACTTGGCGTGATCACTGTTTAGCCTGGTAATGTAATAACTCTAATAACGCTTAGTAGTCTGAAACATTTTACCTGCGGTTTCTAATCCCTTAGGAGCCAAGTTTGGTAACTATTATTTAATCCCTAAAGTAATTGAACAAAAACAGGGATATTTCCCCAAGGATATTTAGTTTTTGGACTGCTTTTTGTAGTTCGCAAAAGGTGCCTGTTACGTGATATAAATTTGATCTGACAAGTTTTACAATTCATAGTAACTCTGACGGCACTGGATGAAGTAAACGATCAAACTTTTTAGCAATTTCAATATTAGTTTTAAACTAATTATGTATTTCACGCTAGTCCAATGTTAGCATAGGAGTTAGGATATGCAACTCACTTAAACGGAAATTGTAAATTCGACTTACATTCAATAAGCCTGTAGAGTTTCAATGAGTTAGTTAATCTGTTATATAGGACTAAAGGGACTGAATCTTAAGCTGGGCAAATACAGTCTGTCTCTAGTTCATTAAGGCTTCCCCAATTGAGTCAAGTTCAATTTTTAAAAACTCATATACTTCATTTTTTACCGGATGCTCCTCTCGCAGCGTTTCATTTTAAAAAGATATTGATTTATGAACACATGAGTGATTTACGCCCTGAATCAAGTCTCTACAAATCAATCGTTTGATGAAATTGCTGAATAGAACGAGTCCAATGGGAGTTTATTTAGTAGCATTGCTTTTAAATATCTCACTCTATTATGATAAATGATTTTGTTTTGTAAGTAGGTTTGTACAAACACTTTCACGTCAATCTTATTTTAAAAACTTGATGAGGTCGGCGTTTCCTATCTAAGTAGTATGAGAAGAAATGCGGAAATAAAACTCGGAGCTAACAGTCTGTTTTAAAGTTCAGACATAATCTTGGTCAGATCATATGCAGACCATGTAGATGTCTGAAATGGTCTTTTGGGAAAATAACAAATTGAGAGGACCTGTCCAGTCAGTGCACGCATTTGTCTGAAATCGTGCAGCTTAACTCAAAAATTTCAGGAGGTCAACGATTCGACCAAAGAAAGAACATTTGGGTAGGCCACATAAACATATTGCCGATACATTTTGATTCGCTACACATGCTGTGTAGTTTTCATTGTCTGCTTTCACGTTAATATTAAACGCTAGGCAGTCTTAAATAGTAAGACTACTATTTATATCAATATCAAACAGATCTTACTTCTCCAGGCATCCCGTAATCGTTACCCGAGTAGACATCTAACATCTATCAATAAATTTTCCATTTGTTTGTATTGCATGCTGTCTGTTGAATAATTCATCATGGCATCTCCGGCTTCGCACCTCGCACTGTTAACGATCTCCGATACGTCTTCAACTCTCTGTTCTTTGACAAATTGGGTTGCAGGACCCTTTTTAGGGTTCCGTAGTCAACTAGGAACCCTTATAGTTTCGCCATGTCTGTCTGTCTGTCTGTCTGTCTGTCCGTCCGCGGATAATCTCAGAGACCGTTTGCACTAGAAAGCTGAAATTTAGTACCAATACGTACATCAATTACGCCGACAAAGTGCAAAAATAAAAAGTGGAAAAAAATGTTTTATTAGGGTACCCCCC
>VKGM01013831.1:0-14055 GCA_007844875.1 Busseola fusca | reverse complement strand
AGCGAATTAATTAATTTTCAGTTTATAATTTTATTGGATTATAAAATAATAACGATTTTGAACAGTCTGAAGTGAACACAACTACATATTTTTTTTTAAATTAGGAAATAAACGACGAAAAATTCCATCACCGGGGAGTCCAGAATCATGTACTGGATCCATGGTACTCGTTTGTGCGTCGATGTCAGACACACCCTGTATGTATTGAGAGATTGACATGTTATTTTAAGACCGATCAGTGTTCTGTAATCACTAATTTTTTTTCATTATTTTAATTGTCTGTGGTTTCATGGTAATTGGGTCTCTTTTCTTAAAAATAATATATAACTTTTTATTTATTATTATAAAAATACATTTGTGACCCTCACAACACACAACACCCCGTTCATTTGATATGTCACACGGTAACAACAGTAAGAAACCATTTTTTTTTAATTTGCCGTCTTAATCTCATTTAAAACCCATTTATTTAAGTTAGACATCCGTATTTTGGTCATAGAAATTCATATGTGTACCAAACTTTAATTTAGTCGTTCCAGCAGATTCGAAGGAAAATGGTTGTGCACCTACAAGTCCCTTGTTTCATTCGGACGTACGGAACCATACAAAATTACATCCACACTTTACGTATTTATTGAAATTATTCATTTCAAAAATAAACTTTGTCATTAAAATATACCTAAGAGTATTTATTAAGTTTCTAAACTTTTTTTTAAACCCGATTATCGATTAGGCTTATGTTGATTGCATCACTGCTTACCATCGGGCGAGATCGCGGTCAAGCACTGATTTTTAACAGTTAAAAAAAAAAATGTTATTTTTGAATCGAAATAAGAAAATTGTGTAGATGATGACCACTAGGAAGTGTCAAGTCACAACCCAATTGTTAGTAATTTTTATCAAGATTTGATCATGTTTTATGTATAGTTTATGTATGAAAAATGGTAAAAGTAACAATGCAGTGAGAACGACAATATCTTTATTTTTCCGTTTTGCATATTTTCAGCAAGAGATTAGGTTGTTTATGTCCATATTTACCGTGAATTGAAGTTGCCTACCTTTTAGATAGGTTTAGTAATACCTATTTTATTCAACTTTCGCGGTAGACTAACATAGTTTTATCGACCTCAACAAATAATTAACAATATTTTTTACAAACTCATTATATAAAATTCGTGCGGTAACATATTTTTCTTAATAAATTTGACTACTGGAAGTGTATGTAAATTCCAGAATTTCATGACGTAATTCGCAACATCCCGTCGAGTCAGCTGATGTGTCATAATTATATCAAAATCTTGTCGAGCAGAGTGGTTAAACTTGAACGAGCACAAAGAGGCATTCTAAAGGTTGCTTATGGAAGGCCCTATCGGTATCCCACTGACAGGCTGTACCAATAATGTGACGTTCTTAGGATAAGACAGCTTATTACTTTGTCTGTCTTGTTACGCTTCCACCGACAAGCACCTCAAACCCAATCCAAATCTACTAGGACGTGCAGAGAGAAGAAATGAAAGCACCTGCTACTCGCACTAAGTTCGCTCAAAGAGCTCCAAGAAGTATGGGTCCGTTTGTTTATCAGTTTGGAGGAATGAGAAACAGGGTGTAAAGTTCATCCTCCATAGAAAAGGGAGGATCCTCCGGCCAGACGGGTATTGTATCTGGCGGGCACTTGCCCACCGGTTGATGTTGTGATGTTGTATGCGTGCTAGTTGCACGGTAAACTCCGCTTGCGAGATGCAGGATTTTGCGTGACGTCAGTTGACGCGTTGTTCTTATGTAGCGTTGTAGGTACCGCTACATTACTTCCCTCCGGGTTCGTCTTCTGTGGGTTCTGTTCGTGATTGGTACGGTTCGTCGTGATCGGCTCGTGATCGGGTCGGTTCGTCGTGATCGGCTCGTGGTCGGAACGGTTCCTCGTGATCGGGTCGGTTCGTCGTGATCGGCTCGTGATCGGATCGGTTCGTCGTGATCGGCTCGTGATCGGATCGGTTCGTCGGTATCACGTCGGGGTCACCACTGTGGAGGTATGAGGAACAGGGTGTAAAGTTCACTCATCCTCCGTAGAAAAGGGAGGATCCTCCGACCAGACGGTTGTTGTGTCTGGCGGGCACTTGGCCCACCGGTTGATGTTGTGATGTTGTATGCGTGCTAGTTGCACGGTAAACTCCGCTTGCGAGATGCAGGATTTTGCGTGACGTCAGTTGACGCGTTGTTCTTATCTAGCGTTGTAGGTACCGCTACACTAGTATAACAATGTTTGCATATTGCTAATAATGTGATCCACAACACTGTCTACGTAATAAAACCCTCTTGCACAAGTAATAACAGTACATAATACATGGCAGTGTATTTACAAGTACATCCCATTCACCCCCTAAACGAGTTTCCGTGGAGCCGGTCATAACTCAACACCCTTTCACGATAATTTAATCCGTTGGTAATTCGGGCCCTTTTGTCAGATATTCTCGCGTACAGCACAGGATGTCCCAGATATCGAAGTAATGGATATGTCAATGGAAACATTCGTGGTCAAAACATATAGGAAACCCTTTGCTGATTATGTGCCTGTGATTAGGTAAAACTCTCACCGTGAAGTGAGCTTAGAGTGGGCTGTCAATAGTGTCAAGCCCTAGCATTAGTTGGAATAACAGCTCACTCCACGCTCACTTCGAATAAGTTGTTACGGTGGTATTGTTACACAATCGCACAGCAGACCAATCTACAGTAATCACGTTTGGCAACTGGATTAGTGATCGTTTCTACCGCCCATCCTCATTCCTTTTGCAGCCACATAATCCTTATCCTTGATAATTTAGTGAGAAATTCTTGGCAACGAATGGACGGAAAAGTTGGTCGTTGAACTGCTTTTAGCCTAGAACCACACCAGCAACCAATTGAAGGAGAACTATAAGATATCATTCAAAATATCGTGATTACAATTATGTAGTTTGCAAATATATTTGTATGATAATTGCACTTACTGTTTATTGTTGTATAGAGTGAAAGTTAATTGAGAATACATTCCGAAGTTGATTTAATTGCAATAGTATAGCCGTTAAACGAGCAACTAACAGTTACAGGACAGCAGGGACAATTATGTACTGAACATAAAATTATATTTTATACCGACGAAAAATTATATCATAATTATGGGTTCATGTAAAGAATCCAAGGTCGATACTTCCCCGCCAGCCTGTATTTGAAACTGGAACTATAATAAATCATAGCCACTATAATTAACCTAAAGTATTTCATCCAGTTTACGTACATCCCTGTAGACAGTGTACGAGGACGGTCCACCGGTCGTCCGCTCGGATGTCCGGGAGTCAGGCCGGTAGTAAACCGTTAGAACGGTCGCACCCGAATTATTGGAGCCGTGCAACCTACACTCATTGTCGTTGCGTCCGCACTGCGATATAAATATGTCGCAGAGAAGTTCAGAAGGACCTTTGCTTTTTGTGTCACAATAGCTCACTCCTCAATTCTGTGATCTCATACCTGCTTAATATCTAATGGTGCCATTATTAAAGACATTAAGGATCTCTATCTTACCGCGTGGACTGGTTCGAGGTGGTGTCGGAACAGATTTCTCGGAAAGATTTGGGGCCTTTGCCCAGCAGTGGGCCAGTAAATGATATAGAATACATAGTATTTTTAATATCTCAGGCTCCCAAATTATAATGATGCTATAAAAATGTTTTAGTTGATAGGTATAATGCACCGCATCGTACTAAGTTCGGAACTTCGAATTTCGGGCTTTTCCTCATGCACCCTTAATGATAAATAAATGATAAATGATTTATTTTCTGTAAATAGGTTTGTACAAACACTTTTACATGTCAATGTTTTTTTTTAACTAGATAAGTTCGGCGTTTCCTATCTGACTACTCCTACTGACATAATGACTACCTTATAATGAGCTACCGAGCGTCTTTTCTCAGACATCGCCCCAGTTTGCAAAGAGCAGCCCTTCTGCTCTTCTGTATGTTGTGGCGATAGTATGTGTCTCTCCCAAATGAATTAAACCGAAATTTACTTTAGGCTCTTCCGTGAACAGCGCAGGAAATTACGCTTCTGTTGTTCTTAGAAATGTTTCGATAAATCATATGCTCTCAGTTTCTCTTCACACGTAGGATATTGAATATGTAGGTATCATCAGTAGTAGGCATGTCAGTCAGTAAGCCACTGAGTAGTTGAGAGCATATCAATATATCTAAAATTATTTTCAGTCTCAATAATTAGGTCAAGTTATAATAATAATACTCACGAACTTTATGGAATAAAACTCCAAAGAAATATATACAAAAGAATCAAACGCATAACTTCTTTGTAGAGCATCGTTAGAGCCAGATTTAACACTCCAGCAGCAGATTACTATTTCCTAAACGCTCTAACGAACGTCTCTTTGAAACAAAATCAAAGTAAATCCGAAAAAAACCCTCGGAATTTACATAAAAAAGTCAAAGATTAAACGTTTCTTTAAACTATTCCATCAATCTAGTTAATCTGGGCATGTAAATAACGACAGGTCGGGGAGGGACAGAAATAGAGGGCTTTCAAATGTTCCAGAGAGGGCGAGGATCAGGGCCATTTAATTTGAATTATTTAAGATTATACTTAGCCTCGTCTTACACTAAGACGAACTAAACTTTCTTACAAAAGACTTCAATTTAAGAAGCAATGATGACTTAAGGGACAACAATAGTTACGATGAAATTCTAACTAGTAACCGTATCGTGCAATTTGTTCAAGACAGCGGTGATTGTGAGCAGTGATTAAATGTTATGGTAACCTGACATTATACATGAGTATGAACCAGAACGTGAGAGGCCAATTAAATATTGTACCTTATTTTGATATCGACAAAGATGTCATAGTATAATTACTATGACATCTTTGTAATCTAAACTATAATCAGTTACAATGAAGTGGAATAAGAAATGAACTAAGAAAACTATTCATAATTCTGAAGTCTATAAACTTGAGTGACTTTGTATAGGATACACTCGCAAGTAAATTGAAAGGAAGTTATAGACAAATTGTTAGGTCAAACACTCTTGGAACAAACATAACACCATAAAGATAGATGTAATTATAAGCAAAAGTACTTAACAGATTTCACGTCCACCGTGCAATGTAAATAATGCACAGAGTTCAAATTATAGAATATAATTACAGAAACATGCGTTTCAGCAACATTTCAGCATCACATTTCATCTATGATGATAGGTGTAGACTGTAGCATCCACATTGTGTAAATATACAGATTGTTAATGATCTATGGGGGGTGTGAAGCGAATGGTGGGGGAAAGGGGGTTAATTAGGGGGTTGATGCAGTTGATGAAGGCTCATGAGTTTGCGGAATGTACGCGTCTGGGTCGCGACAACACTAAACAGATATAATACAGAAGGCTATCTCCATCCAACAAGCAAAAATAGGTAACCCGCACACGTAAATACGGCCGTACGTACGGCCTCTCAAACAAATATTATGCCAGTCACGACTGGGCTTTTACTCGCTGTATGCAGATGCGGGTCCATGCGTGCGTGCGGTTTCTCTCTTTTTATCAATTCAGCCTTCTGTCCTATGTATTCTGTGGCGACGTGTTTGCACTCGTTCAATTGACATGACAGACAGACGTACTCACAAACGGGAGACGAGATAAAACTTTGCCATACCTGTGGAGGTAGAGGCGTGTTTGGATTTAGTCACACGTGAAGCTAATTCAAAGGGTTGGAGTTCACTGATTTTATAAAGGAATTATAATTTGCTAATGTTTTGTTGGGTTTTAGTGAATTTTTTTCGGTTGTGTACAACATTATGTTACTTTTTTTAGCCTGGAAATTATGTAGAAGTGCTGAAAATTTAAATACAATTATTATAAAGCACAGACCAAGTAATAAATGGATTGTTCTTAAAACAAAATTGTATCAATGCCAAGTTTTTGAGTACCTAAGTACTTTTTTCTGACATAACTTTAATCAGCAGCAAAACAAATGTTCGTGTGACTTTCAGTAGATATCCAAAACGAAAAGCATCCGACATACATGCGCAAGTGCCCAAACTTTGATTCACTTAGCATACAGTGTACCTCGCACGGTTGTTGGGTTACATAAATATTTGCCATGACATTGCCGCGTCTGGCGACCCGTCAATGGAACTACACTTTAAAATCACTGCCATAGTATTCTGACTTCAGCCAAACAGTTTATTCGAAAGACAAGACCTTTTTCTGAGGCTAGACAGAAAAATCCGAGCCAATGAAAATCCAGCTACTACTACTAACTACTAGAAACTTTTTGTTTTTAAGTTAATACTCTTTTTCTCTCTTTTCAGTTAACTCAGTACCTAGTTACTTGCACAGATACTCTGAATCTTTTCCAGACAATTGGATAGAAGCCGCACTACACAACGCAACTTTCTACTTAAGATAAAATTCTAAAGCAAAAAGTTAAAAGCTATTTCATTACTTTATTTAATTCACATCCTTAACTGACGACTTACTACTGCACACGGACACACACATGGTGTGCCTTGAACATGTTCAAGTGTGCTGCAGTGATGGCGTGGTCAGTTTTTTTTTAATGTTTACCTACCATGGATACAGCTACAATGGTCCCGATGGCCTTACCTTTTTCACAACTAAACTAAATTTAAGTTCAGCGCGAAAGTAACAGGAGAATTAGTTTAGTAACAGGAGAATTTGTTTAGTCCTGTCTTTGTGTCCTTTTGTGCATGTAATGTAAAGTGCATAAAAACCATTCTGGCATTGAACTATTTTCATTACGTACCCTACTGAAGTCTGAACCGAATTTACGTTGTTTTTCTTAGCAAAATTATTATTATTAATGTTACAAACTAGTGCTTGACCGCGATCCCGCCTGATGGTAAGCAGTAATGCGATCATTTGGTGGTAAAGCGCACTAGTCTATTATTAGCCTATTCACTCTAGCCTTGAAGACACTTAAATTGTAATCAGACGGGAAGACCGCCGCAGGCAAACTGTTCCAGTCCTTCGATGTACGCGGTATTAAAGACGAGGCGAAACACTTCGTCCGGATTATATTAATCCTAAGTTTATTTTACCGCTTTGACCAAATGAAAATAAGTCGACTATTACACCGTGTAAATGTGTGTGTAAGTGCTTTTTAAGAAAACACAAGTAGTGCATTACTGCGCCGCGGGCCGCGATCAAAGCGCTCCCTAATGAGCCGGCTCTCTCGACGCCTTGCGAAAACACGCCGCACACGCTGGACTTCAGATGCCATACAATTTGTTCAACTTATGTACACACTCACACAGATTTACACTGATTCATCATCAATGACTTTAATATGATGACGTATTTTGTTTTAGTTCTGCTTAATTTAGCTTTACGTACTCGATTTTCAAATCCAAGAAAAAGTTTTTCTAAATTCCCAGTATGTACTTACATAATATTGTTTTAATGGCATCTAAGTGTGAGGAAGAATTTTTGACAACAAGTTGAGATAACGAGTTATTTATTTTAATAAAAAGTATTTCCATTGCGTAGTTCCAGTTATAATTAGATAATGGACTTCCTAACAGAAAAGGCCTTTACTGAACCGTCAGAACTCAAAAGCACTAATGAAGACGAAAATAAAATGAAAAAGTTAATTCCAAAACGAAATCGAGTACTATTTCCAGATCTAGCTCAGTTAATCACCAGTATAAGCTGAACTGCCGAATTAATGAGAATCTGTTGATTAAAGAGTCAAGATATTCTGGACTACGGTGATCTGGGAGTCAAATCCCCTCCCTACTTCATACCATCCCGCCGAACGGAAAATATTTTGACAGTGAAGACACAATATAATTATCATAGAAGACATCTCATAAGTACTCGTAATTTCCAGGGCTGTGTGTGACTTCAACTTATTTGGTTGCTTTTCTTTGTGTGTACTTGTACTTTTTTGAAAGTGAAAAAGTACTATTATTATTTTATCTAATATCAAATATTTCCTAACGCCACGGTCACTGCGGAGAAAAATAGGCTAGGCCTTAATAGCTATGTGCCACATGGCACACAAGAATAAGGCATTTATCAAAGAAATATCATCTAACACATGTTATAAGGAAAATTGGCTTTTGTGTTGCTGTTACGCCAAAATGTCTACTTATTTTCACATTTTGTATACGAAAATAAAGCGTGAAAAGATAAGTACGTAAGATAAGGAATATTACATCGGAAGATAATATTTTTGGAATCTTATTAACAATACGCGGAAGATTTATTTTCTCTCTTAATAAAAACCTTTTTGGCGCCATAACGAGAATTTATTCGCCAATAAATCGTATACAACGTCCATTATTCATATAAAAAAAATTTTTTTTTTCCGACAGAACACGTTTCAAAATTCTTAAAACTGCTCTCAGTTTCTCTAAAGAATAAAATCGCAAAAACTAGAGATAAGAATAAATTATTGGAGAGGAACTGGCATTAAAATAATATTAATTCATCTCTAAGGCGTGGAGGTCGCGTCCCCCTCTGCGGCTGCCTCGTGTCGTCCCCGGCTCGGTCCGATCTCTTGCCGGTGAACGCCGCCACCGCGGGCCGGTGATGCGACGATCTTATCGAAGCCCGTCTGAACTAACCCTAGCAATGCAGTGCTGAGGTATAGTACAAAGCAAGTTATATCCTGTGCTATGTCAGAACTATTACTGATGGCAAAGAGAAGGATATTTTTAGAATCTTTCGAAGGGGATTTTTATTTCCAGCTATGCCTTGCTTAAAGTCTGAGGAAATTAGAAGCAATTTTCACGAATTAATCTAAAGACTTAAGGAAAATAGCGGAGACCTAATCAGAAGCTTGGGATTCCACAGGTTGCGAAATAAAATTAATACATTAAGAAAAAGAACGTTTATTTGCATCTAATCCCATATATATAACCAGAAAATATCCTTTTGCAATTACCACGTCAGTTAACCTTTGTGTGCTACAGCGTGCTTGACTTATTAACGCACCATTACACAAAACTATCCAAGGACGGGCCGAGAGAATAACATTAGCGATATGTACAATCATAATTGACAGGTTTTTCACGATTTAATTTATATGGGGGTTTACACTTGGTCGATTTTCGTCGGGAGTCTAATTGATTACCAAATTACCTCACAAAAGAATTCCCCACCCACTTACACAGGCCGATAAAAATCGCAGTGACTAATCCAGTTTGGATTACAAATTTAACCTTCATGCAGCAGGTGATCGTCTGCGACTGAGTATTTTTACGGTCGATTTTAGTCATCGATTGCAATGCAAAACCCGCATTTTTTTTAATTTTTGTATTACTCACACGGCAAATAAACGACTCAAAGGTTGAAACTTTTTAGGTAACGTATTCGGTTTACAAATATGCAAAGCAGTAAAATTAACATAAAATTCAAGTGATTCCCCTTTTCTTCAAAGATTATAACAAGTTCGGCTACTGAACTCTCCGCACAAACTTGTGCAGTTACACTTTGCATTCGCTATCTGAATCCGAATAGGGAGAAATGGGATTTTTTGCAAACCCTCATTACACTTAGATGCGAGGGGATTAAGTTTCATTATGAGGGATCCCACTCAGATACATTATGAGGGATCCGACTCAGACTGACGAAGGTCGACGAAACCATTCGGATATCTTAGACTAATCTAAGACTTGTGGTTTTATGCAAAAAGTAAACGAGGATCCCTGTTACTACAGACGTTGATATTTTCGACTTAGTAAACGGTAGCTTCAGTGTTTGCAGTCATAATGAAATGCAATGTTTGTGTTTCCTAGGGAGGTTTCTCTTCGTCTGGGGTAACTTACCGCTGAGATTTGAATAAGGATCGTGTAAACAATAGCAAAGCGTATGATTTAATGGCCATCTCATCATTTCAAAACCATTACCATACACTCACCATGCGTTTGGGCCAGGTCAACAGAACTTTTATGACAAACATCTTCAAGTTTTACAAGCGAAGTAATCAAAACGTGTATCAATAGGATTTAGGACACGTCATCTTCAGTACGTAGTCAGTTGCTATGTTACCAGGTCAATAGAGCCACAAATAGGCCAACTACATAAAGACAGCTGTTGAATGAAACAGCAGCAGCCCTATCACGCCGTACGTGAACGAATGTGGAAGTGACAGTTTATTTCGTTAGCCACTTAGCAGCTGATTGACCTGAGAGAGCGCACTACACACACACACACACACACACACATACTGACACGGTATCTTCATGACCTTTAGGACAAATCGGGATTACAGTTTCAGCTCTTGTAATCGAGTTTTTTTGGTACCTTTGAAGTTCACTTCATGACGTCATTACAAAAATCAGTATCAAAACTAATATGTAAATAAACATCTTCTAAGAAACCTTACATTATTAATCTCTTAAATTACAAAAATATAGCCCTGAATGTCTTTAATTATAAACAGACCAAACATTATGTACAAGTTACAAGTTTAGTCAATATTCTAAAAAGTGTACCAGCACAACACCAACACAAAACTTTTCTTTTGAAATATTGAACATCGTATCAAAATGTACTTTAGCAGTTTCGTACGCTGTAACGCAGTACGCTACAACAATCGTCAGTCGAAAAATAAATCGCTAGTTTAGTGAAGTTTTCACATTTTCAAAGATACGGCAGCTCGCGAAGTTGGCCGGAGCTCTACATTGTTAGTTTTCAGTTTAGAGATCGCGGGTTAAGCTAGGATACAAGTGAGATTGTACGGACGACGCTGGCGCAACCCATGAGGTTGGGGATCGAGTTTCGTTCAGAGCATCCAAGTCTGAATGTTTCTTTAGAAAGTATTTCCATGTCATACACAGTTTCTGTTTTTGCAATTCTTCGGGAAAGCCCAATTTCAAAAGAACTATATTATTCTAGTGGTATACTGAAATGTTTACTGTTTATGTAACATACGTTTATGAATATTATTTCGCAAGATATCTTTCTATTTACCCAGCACTAGAGGACAGCCACTGCTTCATTATTTTTTCTCTCAAATATATTAAACATCTATATCTTTAACAATAGAATGCACAACCACGTCGCCTGTAACTTGGCCCTGTTCAACGTTCTTAACTTAGCGGTCAGTGGATTTTAAAGACTTCCTACTTACAGTAAATTCCATTAAACCTCAGACTTAGCTATAAGTTTCGGATAATTTAAACTTTACTTATCGCTTGTGTTGTTTGAGTAAAATACCATCGGTTCATGCTTTGAACAGTTTCCTTGAATCGTGGAAAAAATGACGAGTGTCAATGATGCAAATGACTAAGAACGGTTAATTACCGTCGGCAAACACCAGTAAAGTATTTTTAGTATTAGAAGTCATAAAGAAACATAAGAGTGTAATGGTAACACAAAAGTAGTGAATAGAATGTTCATCAAATTCATCATAATAATCGACACAAACGAATTAGTGGACCCGCAGTGATCTCTGACCTGACCGATGCCAATCAATCAACTTGATCCTGCTAAACACCGCATTCTGTTCTACATGGCCACCCACGAGCAAATGATAATGAACTCTAGATCGAAAGAATTAAGGATACATTCACTTTGTTAGCTGAATATGCGCAAAGTACCCACATTGATGTGATTAATGAATCAGATCTCAATGTACACGGGGAGGTGTTTAATCGTTACATTGATGTATTAGTTCAAATAATAGCGGCACTCTCTTAAAAAAGTCTTTCTAATGAAGACTTACAGGAGGTGGAACGTTTTAATCTTTCCGGAGAACCGTAAATCTATGTGAGACAATGCAGGAAAAACAAGGATCTAACGCGAGAAAAGTGATAAGACAAATGCGAAATAAAGCTTCTTTCCGAGGTTACAAGAAGTAATGCTCATTAGAAATAAATGCTTCCTGCTAATAATCCAGAGGCAGACATTTTATGTTTTTACGTAAACGGCATTACCCAGACGTTGCGCGGAAATTATTTTCTTATTTCAGTTTAAATTCCGTTTGGAGTTTTCTTGCTGCATGTCTGGCTGGTTTTTGCCGAGATAACTGCGTCCCAATGTGCTTAGCAAGGTTCAGAACCGCGGCTACGTGATTTTGATAACATTATTGAACTTAACCAAAGAAATAGCTTAGTTTGAACAATTGAATAATATCTATCAGTCCCTCCGTACTAAATACGTAGGGACTGATAGGTATGTGATCAGTATAACACGAGGCTATGCAATACTCAAAGCAAAACAACTAACGCTATTCTCGAGCATAATTTATTTCTTCATTTGAATACACACCATCAAGATCTCGTTACGAATAATATAAACAGATGCCTCCATACGTTGTAGGCTTTGTTTACTAAGCCTTAACCGTATTTCCTTTGATATCTAAGCACAATGTATCAGTACATAGCGAGGCGTTCTTATGTGCTTGCCGAACAAGCACGGCGATATATTAGTGAGGCGACAAGCGCGTTGACAAAGCGAGCCACTACTGTGATGGATGGCACACTTTATCAACTATTTACTGAACTATTCAGGGGTCCTTATCACACCGAACCAAAAACAACTCGGCGATTTGCAGAGGTCTCAACGAGACGAGACGGTATTTGCATAAATTTGCGTTAAGTAAATGGGGTCCCATGACAAGTTTAATCTTGTCTTTAGAATTTATTGCCTGGCAGTGCCGGCTGCAACGTCCCAGCATTTGCATTGGCTAAATAAATATTTACCCTCAATTTAAACTGAGACGTCTTCACTGACTTTCTTTCACAAACATGAACTGTTGCTTTTATGAATGTTTTCAATTATACATTATTTGGATTGATAAGGTGCAGTTTCCTGAAGAATGTAGGATATCTTTTATACCGCGTGCATCGAAGGACTGGAACAGTTTGCCTGCGGCGGTCTTTCCGTTTGATTACAATTAAAGTGTCTTCAAGGCTAGAGTGAATATGCTAATAATACACTAGTGCGCTTTACCACCATTGATTGCATTACTGCTTTCCATCAGGCGGGATCGCAGTCAAGCACTAGTTTATAACATTTAAAAAAAAATGTACGTTTTACTTATTTGTACCACTGAAATATTTGATGGTAAATAACAATTATCTGTCAGTTTAAAAGAAAATTGCAATACATAAGCGATCAAAGTGTATAAAACATCGGCAACGGAAAATGTAAATCCTGGTGTTGTGGTATTTTATACCAAAATTCAAAAGGTTTTTTTATAAAATTTATTTATATTTGACTAAAGTATATAGGTGCCATTTTGTTGGATAACTTATTGCCATCTTGTAGGAAGGGACGTGATCCCATTGCTATAAAAATTTTGGGACTTCTGATCAAAAAACTGCGACAAGTGGGTCTTCTCGTGATGTTAACCTGATACTGCCTAAGGTATTCTGCAAAGACCGAAACAGTTGAAAATCTGAAGGTGCAAGGTCAGGACTATACGGCGGATGCATTAACACCTCCCAGCCAAACTCTCGTAATTTTTGCTGAGTGGCTAAAGATGTGTGAGGTCTAGCGTTATCATGGTGAAAAACCACACCCCTTCTGTTGATTAATTCCGGCCGTTTTCTCTCAACTTTTTGCTTTAATCTCATCAGTTGTTCGCAGTACAGTTCAGAATCGATGGTCCTGCCTGGCGGTAACAGCTCATAATGAATAATGCCCTTCCAATCCCACCATACACACAGCATCACCTTGTTGCGAGTTAACTCGGGTTTCGCCACAGTCTGTGAAGCCTGACCGGCCTTTGACCACGATCTTTTTCGCACGTTCTTGTCGTACGTGATCCACTTTTCATCACCAGTTATCAGGTTCTTCAAAAATTATTCGGTTTCATTACGTCGTAACAAAGAATCACAAATGAGTACACGGTTCATTAGGTTTCTTTCAGTGAGCTCATGAGGTACCCAAGTATCGAGCTCTTTTGTGTACCCAGCTTTTTTCAAATGCACCAAAACCTTTTTGTCGTCAATTCCCAGTTCTCCAGCTACGTTGTAACTACTTATATGCCGATCTTGCTACACTTTTTCAAAAATGGCATCAATTTTGTCCGTTACAGGGTGACCAGAGC
>VKGM01013830.1:0-14050 GCA_007844875.1 Busseola fusca | reverse complement strand
CATCTATATTTTTCTGATGTCCTAGTAAAATTTAAAATTAATGTAATATAAATATTCATGCGAATAGCAAAGTATATGCCGCTAAACAAAAATATGTCGCTTATGAAAACAATATCAGCTGGCGGAACTTCAAGGCTTTTCGTGAAGTAACCTTAAATACTAATCATTCGCACCTCTGGTCGTTTTCCGCAACACAATGTCACTAGTCAACCCACGCAAGAATGTATGAAGATAGCTGTTATGCTAGCTAAATGACTTACTGAGGGATGAGGACAATGAACGACCGAGGCTCGAGGCCTTACAGGATATAAACAAAGAGCCTGCGACACTCGGTGCATTGGCCGATCATGTATGGCGGGTCAATGTCGCGGCCGACCAACTTGAGATGCGTCTGCGCGGAAAAGTCGCCCAACGAGTCGCACTCGTGCTCCCAACGACTGGAATCAGTCTTTCGCAAGGAGGTCAGTAGCGCACTTAAGCCAAACATGCTTTCCTCGTCAAATATACAAGGAAACTCGATGCAGCCACCTCAAACGTAAACGCAGAACTGATACTTCACTTTCTAAATTAAAATAATTATTGGCAGTTATCGACAGCAAAATGTGTTGCATCATTGATATTAATCAATAATTTTGAGATAAGCATCAAGTTCGAAGATGTTTTTTTACGTAAAAATATTAAAAGCAACATCGCATCGCATCTGGTTACGCTAGAAATCGGGCGTGAAAGTGGTAAGGACGAGCTCTAAACTGGTTATATGGTCTGTGATTTACATAAAACTGCTCATTTATTCCATGCTCATATTGTCAAGAGTTCATAGGTGGATTAAATAATTCCCAATTTACCCATGTTTGGTATTCTATAACAACCTATTAATTCTGAATAATAATGCCAAACTAAGCATAGGCGCAGGCTTATTAAATCAATCTGAGGATATGTTTTATTCAAACGTCAGCATAATTTTAGCAAACGGCATTATCTCTTTAGTACATATTTACCCGTTGGGTGAATATGTACTAAAGAGATTCACTGTGTCATAAAAAGTCAGTGTATCAGAAACATTCACCTTGTCATTAGCCAAAGTATTATCACCTTGGCACACCTTTTGCTTACGGGGTCATTGACACTTGATAAACTCAAAAGAGAACTCAATGAGAGCTTAATATTTTTCTTCTCTTATCTAGCTCCTTTGCTTCTTTAACTTAATACAAATAATCAACAACGGTTCTCATTGACTGACATATTTTCAAGCATACAAAAACACTTTCTATTGCAATATTTGCTTCCAAAGTTCCAGTTATTTTTGTTAGAAAACTAGCCTAAGAAGAGAACATTTCTTGTAGTTGATCACACATATGTTGACGTAGACGCATAATATCAGTTACATAACATTTGACACGGCTATTTTTTCCTTTTCGTTGTTAGCTCGTTTTTGGCACGCGATCAAAAAACGAGGTACAGAAGTGTTGGTTTGCAACTCTCCACACCGTTGGATAAATCATAAAAATCTTAAAATTAATTGTTCGTTAAATTCAGGACGTGAACATCTATATTGGCTCTTGGGTTGGTATCATATCATATTATTCAACCACATCCGTGGTGTCAAATGTTTACTAAGGTGTCTACGTCCGCCCACTCACCAATAGCTGAGAATTCAACTTCCTTTGCGCATGGTGCGCCGACTGTACGTATTTCTCGGTACACAGTCATTCATAATTCTAGGAGGCAAATCAAATTCAACGTTAAATTAGAACGAGGTGAAGAATTATCAAATGCATTAAAAGGCGACAAATTGACTCAATAACGTCGTTTTAATGTCCTCGAAGAATGCAGAATACCTTCGGTAGTTTCCTGCCCCAGAAACAAGTTTGTTCATTTGATAAACGTCAACTAATTACAGTTAAACCTGCTTGGAATTAAAAGTAAAAAACAAATGTCAACCTTTATAATGTAGCACCAGGTCTTTTTTTAGAAGAAGCTCATCTGCATAAGTTTCTAGTAACTAATCAAACATATTTTCTAAAATAGACAATCATTATAATTAATTAGATGAGGAATAAATTATGTTGGTTTCGCATTCGACAAGCCATGTTTAGTCTCATTCGTATGTAAATAAAAACGAAACTAAATACGAACGACCTTGAATATTGAACTACGACACGATAAGTTGGTACATACCAAATTAACATAAACTTAACGGTGAAACTAAACTTTCTAAGCGTTATCACAATACGCCTGCATAGACTCCACTCCGAACCAGCTTTCCACCTAATACGATAAAACTCCATACACATAAACTATAAACTGTCTTTAGAGAAAAAATAACAAATCAATAATGAAGAAATATCACAGATCGCTAAGTAAATGATTAAATGCTTCTGTGGATTTAAAGAGAAGTCTAGCGTCAATCAATCTTGTATTCGAGATATCTAATTAAAATGATAATAAGATTAAGTTAACAAGATTAATTTAATATTATTAATGGGTTTAGAAATTTTTAGAATAAATTACTGGTTTCTGGTAAATTCGTCTTCAAAGACTTGAGTTTCCTTTAGAGTTGTTGATTATTAGTATCATTTAATAAAGTGCCAGCTACAACTAATTGACCATAACATGCAACTAAGGTACTTGGAATTCAAACTGAGTGACCCACTAAAATAATTTTACTAGACTTAACTTGTTTAATATAGACGGTATTTTTCAGAATAGCTTGCATCAATGTTTGTAAATATGAACGGGAAAATCCTTAAAAAACTTAAATCATTAAATAAAAGTAAATCTACAAACCAAAACAACAGAATTACTCATTGGGTTTCTAGTAAAAACCGCATCGTACACGAGACCCCGGGGCAAGAGGGTGCACGATGTAGCCTCTTGCCCACGTCAATAATATTATTTTAAGTGGACCGGTTCTCGCGCGGACAATCCCACTAAGCACGTAGACGCATTAAATTATAGACCCTACATATTACTCAATTGTACTGACAGTAATGAGGATATTGTATTGGTATTTTAAACATCTGTTATGTTTTATTTAAACTATATTTTCCTTCCGCGCGCATTGTTATGGAATTATCTTTTGCTTGTATTGTATTGTATCCAAGGCATCAATGGGTCCTGATTTCAATGGCTATCCTTAAAAATGTTACAGAAACAATTTGAATTATTTTTAACTAACCTTTTTGTTTATTCACTATCTTGACTCAATGTACAAAAACTCTTACCGCCAGGAAGTTTAAAGTACTTCATACTTCATCCGTTGAACTTGCGTTTATGCACATCGTAGTTTCCATTTTAGAAACAATTTGCAGTTTTCACTACTGCATCTCTTGCAATTTTATGTTCAATAACAGGTCCTGTTCAATTCATATCATTTACGTATCTTTTTTTTTGAAGTGAACCTTCTTTACGCACGCTTGACTTGGGGAGTAAGCTGGCGAACGCGTTACGAAAAGGCGAACGGGAATTGAGTGGGGGATATAAGCAAGAGACAGCAGTGCGCGCACATATTTTCTTTCTCTTTTCCTCTCATAAAGAAAGAAGTTTCACTTGACTCGTTTTTTTTTTCCTTTATTTATTTAAAGAGGGTTTGAATCTATAGTAGGTATCTTTATTTTCCTCATTCATATTTTTCATTATGTTTTATGTTTCTTATATAGTTTTCTTCGTTTACTTTTGTTTCTTGTACGGTTTTCGATATATGGCAGCGTTTACACAAAACGCCTTTCTTTTAATGCAATTTTTATAGTATGAATATTTAGATAGTTGTTAAGAACAGATACACCTTTATATCTTTTACAGTATTTATCAAGCAGTATATTTATATATACTGCTTGATACTGCGTATTTTGGTTATCCTAGCTAACCAAAATACGATGAGCCTACCAATAGATAGCACCGTGCAACAAGCTAAGTCTTCGGATGATACTCGGGGATGGCTGCATCTCTGTCGTGTCGGTTCGTTATCGAGTCGTGTCTCATTATTCCTCGGTGCCGTCGTGTGTTTCAAAACGCGGAGAGTAGATAAGTAGGCGTCGCAGTGTCCGCCCACTTACTGCACCCAGGTGCGTTCCGAACTGCGCCCGCGCAACCACTGTCAACCTAGTCTTATCGTTACACAATTATGTTATTGCATTCTACTACAATATTATGATTCCTAAACCTCACGCTTTTACTTCCTTTGCTTTATTCATGGTTCAGATAGAAGTGGAACAATATTTCAGGTAAAGGTCAAGATCCATTTTAAGAATTTCTTTATGTCTAAAAGCATTATATTAAAGCGAAAGGTTTTGCTGGAAACACAAATAAACCCATCTGTCAAACTGTTGGATTTCAGAAAGAAATTGTAATGTGAGTGACGCGGACACGCCCGGTTTAAAAATCACGTATGTTTTATACTTTTGCGAAAAACAGACATTTTCATCTAGACTGTCTGACACGATCAACTTCACGAACAGAGTGCAAACCAGCCGAAGCCAACATCGTCTATTTTTAACTTCGTCCAATCGCCCACGCGAAATGCTTACACTCACTTGCTACTATTAATATAATTAGAAAATCGTAGGTACTAAAATTATTTCCAACACGCTAAAGGCGTTAGCTTCCTAAGACACATTAACGATTTGTATAAACACTGTTTTATGTTTGTCTTTAAGACTATATTCAGCAAGGGGATTCTCATATTCATTTGCGTTTGAATCAATTTTCAAAAAATGTTTACTTTTACACTATTTTGTTGTTGTTCAAAACAAATTCTTTATTGTATAAAACATAATTCAGTTCAGTGGTAGAATGCTCTTTATTGTATAAAAGCATCAAATTTTAGAGTACGTTATTATAAAATACGTTACTCCTCCTATCTTTATAACACGAACGTAACCACGTGTCGCTGTACTGGCCTATCTTCATCCGATTATCTGTTTAGATAAACCCAGCAGCCGTCATAGCGAGTTACCGAGGGGGACTGTGTCTTTTAGTTGTTATTCATTCGGACCTCTCTCGTACACAATAGATCCGAGAGGGTACAGAGCCAAGCAAAAAACGCCTGAATGGACAGCTGGGTTATGGAGAATCAATGCAACAGCTGTTCCAAATATTTGTTAATCTTCTCAGTTTTCAAAGTCAGGCATAACATATAGTTCGGCAATACTCGTAATCAAGCGAAACACAAAATGACTAATACAAAATGCGTTTGTATCGGGATTTCAAACGTTCGTCAGTGCTATCAATGTCGACGCATTCACGCGTCCACTGTCAGATTCCAAACAGTGTTAATAAACAGATACCTATGCGTAGGACGTTTCCGCTACCACATCGCATCAACACGAGTGTACGCCAAATATAAACTGCACACAAAGTCACAAATTGCCTCGAAGTTGCGTCAGAAACATGGATGTAATTAGTCACATTAATAATTGTGGTAAACGACGTAACATTACCCATATATAATCCTATGACAAATCTAGCATGTGACGATGGATCGTATGTATCAAGAAAATTAAATAGCGGAGGAGCCAAACAACCGATAATGGCTATAGAGTCCCATATATGAGCGAACGAGTTTGCTAGCCAATCAATTAGATGAGCCTAATGATTCCAATTTTCAAATAGTTCCATGGCTGCATAAGCAGTAACTCAGATCATCACGTTGGCTATAAAGATTCCGATTTCTGCTTCAGATTCCTACACACATGTAACGAAATCAGACTTTTTATAAACTTCATCAATCGTGCAAACTGTTCTGAGAAACATGTACGATCGTTCTAAAACAGGGCACTCTCAGATTTCCACACCAAAACTAGATCTAATAGATCACTTCTTACACTCGACACATTGTGTTACATATATGGAACATGTTGTTGCGAATTTGTTTTTATTAGTGATACACGCTTCGCTCACAGGATGTCTGGATCACCAAGTCTCTTCCTCTATAAAGTTATTCATTCGCTACCAATTGGTAATGATGCGTTTTCTTTATTTAACCAAGTTGATAGATCGAGTGCAGGCTTTGATAAGCCGTGATTATATATCTGCCATATCTTTTATCTATAGATACCAACAATAACAATCGATTGCGTAGACATTTTAATATATTATCGCGAATATTTATTTTGATTATCATGTAATTCATGCTTTATATATACCTAATACCTATATGATTTTAAATACTGCCTCATCAAGTCATCAACTACTGTCGGCGGAAATTAGGGTATTACTTACACCTATTTTATTACAGTCCACTTTTATTATAAAGTCCCGATTGAGCCCATTCAATTACAGAGTATTTGAATATTGAAATGGAAAATATATAATAGAATATATATAGAATTTGGACTTCTAGGCTAAGTCTAGTCAAATAGGCTAAGTAAACAACTCTAAATTAAGCACATACACAAATGTGTAAATATTGTCATCTTTCCATTTAAGTGTTAACATATCATTGCTAATTTTGATGATCCAAATGTGTTATAAAAAGTATCAAGCTGTTATTTTTAAGACCATTTTGGAGACTTAATTTTAGGATCCCATAAGAAACCAGACGAAGTATTGTAAAATGAAAAAAAAAAACATACGTCACGGTGACAATGGAAACATTAGGACAACAAGCCATCATTAATTAGTTCACGATTGCGATCTTCAAACTAATTGTTTTTGCAACAAGATATGAAATGTGTAAGTAACACGAACAACAAAAGAGGGCTGAGGCTGAAGCTATGAAGGCAAACAAGTTAAACTATAACGTCGGTAACTAGTTTATAAAAAGCTTCATACATCTTCACACAATGACATAATCTGCACTTTGTTTACTTTGTGACAAGACGCCCATGCATAACCATAGATCACTAATGAATGTAGTAGCTAGTGCCAAAAACTCCAATTTAGAACTGGTGGGTGGAGCCGTTTGACGAATTTTATTCAATGAGGTCTCAGCAATTAACATCGTAAGGAATGAAAGCAATGTCGGTGATAACACCAAAGGTAAGAGAGAACGAAAGGACATGAAGCTTATAAAACAGAACATTTTTGGCAAACGCAATAGCGATATTAGACCTGTTTGCTTTCTTAAAAAAATACTTTTACAAATAGATCGCTTAGGAGACGTCAATCACAACATTGTTCAAAAATAAATATGTGAATATATTCTAAGCCAACGAAATTCATTCATTCATAGAACTCCTATCGTTGGCGTAGGTAGTTTCGGCCTATTGATTTTTCTTTATTTTTCATTCTCTCTCAGGCTGATTTCAATGTCAAGCTTTGTGAGATAATAAAATACATGTCAAGTAAGTTCTTATATTACAATGTATGACGAAGCGTGCCAGCGTCACACAAGTCTGCCTCATTGTTGTTGCAGCGTGAATTGCTGACCGCTCTCTTTTGTTTCGCTCGTTCAAAATAACACATTGTCTACAAAAGGTAGCGGAGACCCAACCCAACCAAATATAGGCTGCATTTTTTTGTGTTGTACAGATATGAAACAATGACTAATGGTTTGCTTATCAAAACTACACACATATCCTAAAGAAAATCTACAAGCCCCTGAGAAAACGTTCGAAGCTAGACAGCCGTTGCCTCAGAAACTCTCGGAACAAGATCGATATATGTAGTTAGTCTGAGCTGCGGCCTGGCTCAGTAGCTATGACGACCGAAAAAGTGAACGAACGATGGAGAAAATGTAACAATAGACTTAAAACGCGCTCATTTAACGTAGCTCCAGGGTCGACGGCATCAAAACAATGGACAAATATCTGGTGCCCATTCAAATTAAATCATACGGAACGCAAGTCGCAATTGAGGTAGCTAAATGTGACCTTTAAATGTTACTGTTACTTCCAGCACTAGCGCCAGCCAATGTTGCTAATAAGTTAACTGCATACCGAGTGCCTGCTTGTGTAAAGTAATTGTTCAAGGTGAGAGAGAAAAGTAAAGCTCAATCAGTATATTGTGTACACATCGCACCGACTAGCTGTCTATAATCTTGGCTGTGCATCAGTAATCCGTACTAATAAGTTTACTTCTTTAGTAACACTGCTAATTCTTAGTCCGTACGAGAGACCGCTGTGAAATGGAACCGGAACATGCATTGATACTACCTTGTCATTGTTGTCCTTCGTGCGGAACGCGCCATTGTCCTGTCTCTTCATATTCTCGCTCCATGATACGAAAAAAATCTTTGATGGCAGATCTATTAACCAGAAAAGCTATCCGTAATCATACCGTACCAGTTGCCATAG
The DNA here is from genome assembly GCA_007844875.1 of Busseola fusca. Lineage (NCBI taxonomy): Eukaryota > Metazoa > Arthropoda > Insecta > Lepidoptera > Noctuidae > Busseola > Busseola fusca. The sequence continues at coordinate 5,816 of VKGM01013830.1, read as the reverse complement.
ATAGGAATAGTAGAATTACGTCTAATTGACACGATTTAAAGGTTAACAGTCATTACCCAACGTGACTCGAAGCATCTGCTGACTGTTTACTAAGGAATTTACTTTGCTTTTGTATTGACCTCTCAATCGCACAGCTACTGTTAAATGACTGTTACTTATTGTAAAATAGAACGAAAACAGCTGTATTTTAACGAAAAACAGGGATTTGAAGGTTAACTGTCTACGTGACTTTGTGTAAAAGCACACTGCGGCAGCTTTGCAGGTACATATCAACAATTTAGAGAGGCAAAAGTGAAACGTGTGGTTTTAATGAAATATGAGCGGGACTGGCTTTCCACATCTTCTTCACACGACGCAAGTCGACATAAAAGCGAGAGCACAATAGTATTTTTTACATCCAGTTTTAATTGCGAAAAACACTCCTGCTATTTTTTTGTAAAACTTTTTAAGCTGTAGTAATTAAATTACTATCAAAGAACATAAAATTCAACCAAAAAGTATTTTATTAAAAACCGTAAATAAATACGTTAAATATGATTGATCAGTGTTAATTACTAGTGGCAGACCACATCATTATAGCGATCCCTGAGTCATCAAAGACTCTAGTTTTGGACTACTGAAAAAAATTGCGGAAGTAACAGTAGCTGTCACTCTGGCGATCTATATATAACTGAAAGTTCACAGCTTGGTGGAGCAACTGGGTCGACCAGTGGATATTTCAGCATTCGAATGATGATATATCGCTTGCATGGTCCAGTTAGTCGTAAACTAGTACAGCTTCCAGTAGCCCCATAAACTGCACGTGTTGGTTATTATTTTATAGACGGAGAAGAACATCTTAACGAAACACCAGACGTAATGAATTTTGGCACTTTGAAGAAACAATGTGGATCGTTATCGGAATTAATTTGTCTGTTCTTGTGACTACTGGCGTTTAGCATTGGAGATCATTTTAGATTATGGTTTCAGAATAGGATTATGGTTTAACATAGTTGCTAAAGGAGTCTTTAATATTCTACTCCAATTTTAAAGACTCCTTTAGCAACTATATTGAGAGACAAACTTCGATTCGATTATCATATATGGTGTACATAATAAAGAGTACCTATTCTATTCTATTGTATCATGTCGGAGTAGTAATATGCAAAAGCTACCACTCAGTGGATGGCAGGAAACTACTGCGCGGCAGGCTCAAAAGAGATATGGAGATGAGCTGGACTCCTTCTTAAAGCCCACAGTCGCAATAGACCAGGAAAAGTGCAAAGAGGGAAGGGACGCCTTTGCCCTGCTGTGGGACAACAGGCTTATAATAAATAATATTAATTTCGATTACAGTTGAACAAGCAACAGGCGGCAAGCTATGCTTGCTATAATTTAAGGAAAAACTGATATCATTCCGCAGATAGAAGCAGGTTTTAAGGGAGAGCTAAATTTACGAGATGATGCGTCAGTCACCAGATTGAGAATTACCAAAGACTATGATTTCTGTTTTGACTGACGATATTCTTACATCATTATTTACACAAGGAAGTACTAAGAAGGCGTGTTAGCTTGCGAAACATATTTAACTGAATCTTTATTTAGAGCAAAACCATGGTGCATGAGTAAGTGGGTTTATAGCAGGAGTATTTTTAAAAACCATTGTAGGTTACAATACAGTTTGAGCTCAAGTTACGTTATAATCAGTTATTTATGAGTTAACTGTGGCTGCGCCCAAACGATTGTCCACGAATTTGCTTGTGCAATTTATTTCGTTAACATCATGCTGTCGAGAATCAATAGGTGATTCATAAGATCCTTTGCACATTTTTGAAACTTCTTCTGTTGGGCAATCCGATGAATCTTTGATTTTATAAATGACGTCTTTTTTAATAACTCCTAGAATATAAAATCAAATGACTCACAATTTAAGAGTGTAATAATTGTCCCACAGTCACAGAATCGAAAAGTGAAGCGGTTATAACAATCATCACTCCAGAATTTGATATCAATGGTGTCTATTAAACGAGCCCTCTTTAATAAATTTTATTTTTTTTATTTATTGTGCGGTGAAGCTTGAATAGATACATTTTCAATGTTAAATTCATTGTTTCCACATTGCTAGCAGACTGAAGATGTTCTCTTTAACAAATAGCCTCCGGTGTATGAAAATACCCTGGCTCCGGATTCGTCCGCCTACGCGTACACTGGCCTATCTAATATACTATCAACCGCCTGTTCCCATGGCAGATATAATATTATTAAAGTTTTTTTACCAAGTCGTCAGTTTTATTTTTCGAACGACGTATTATTTTCGTCATCGGTAGTCTTTCCCGAATTCCGTTTGCGTTGCCATGATTCTTTTAGCTGCGCTTGATTTATATACGATGCAGAAAAACATGTACATTTTCTACATATTTCTACTGATTGTTATTTATTACCATTCAGACGTAAATTTGGATATCCGTGTTATAAATCTCGAGGCATGTTTCATTTCTACAAAGCAGAGAACCTGTACAGACAACTTTAAACTAAAAAACTTTCAATTTTACATTTTATAAATACAAATAATAATTAATCAGATAAAGATTGTTGAACGTAAATGTAGTATACATATATAATGTATGTATATTCTAATAATATAAGTTTCTTCATCACTCATCGATGTTTTCCTTTTTGCAGGTACTAAACTGGACCTGACAGTTATCAGGATACATTCAACATGACACGTCATGCCAAACGTGAGTGTAAGTAAAGCATTTGAGAGTTCACACCAACGCGCGAATTGTTAGCGCGCTTTACGACATTCCCAAAATATTTTTTTCTCTCTGATATCTTGGGTCGTTGATCTTAGCACTCTGCTATCATAAGATACGTACGTAAATTGAAATTTCGTAGACAACTTTAGGTGTATAACGTGCTGAGCACGGCGTGTCTGTGTTTACAGAATATAAAATAAAATGTATGCCGTGTAACGGTCACGTTATTGTTTATCGAAATTGTAGTGGGTGGCTTGGCACCGGGCCCGACCGAACCACCTCCACAGGTGTGTCTATCTATTAGTATTCCAACAGTCAGTACCACACCAACATGCCGTAGAATGCCTACCTAATTAAACCGGCGCCATATCGAACCTCATTCGAACAAATATTAACCAACTGTCATATATTTACATATAGCAGGCTTATTTAGGTGTGGCATTGAAATAACTGAAAAGGTATGATTCGAAATTGGCTTCAACATGACCACGTGTGTCATTAATTTCTGCAATGATTATAAAAATATACTACAGAATTTCAATACACCTAATATCGATAAGTAAAACGCATAGATAAGTATATATTGCATATATTAACAAAAACAAAGCATTGCCAAATTCTTAACATCTTCTGCAATTCTCGGGAATATAAATGTGGTTGTAAACTCCAATTAATTCTTCAAAAAGAAACTTGTACGAATATATTTTTAGCACAGCTCGCTTTTTATCTGAGTAATATCAATATTAGAAGACATAATTTGTCTCACCTGTCAATGCAACTATTGAGGCTATCGGGCCAATAGTAGTACACCCACGCCGATTAATAATAAGAAAGTCATACGACACTTTTCCTCTTGCCAAACTATAATGATAAGATAGTGAATGGACTTCATTTGGAAAAGAAAATATCGATTTTAGTAATGACACAAGAATCGCTAAACAGATAAGAAAAAAGGAGAGGACAACATTTAAGTTTACACATTTAGGTTTTTACAGCGTCTATTGATAAAGACACAGGTATGTGTGAAAGACAGTTTAAACACAGCCCGGTTTTTTCTAAATACCGTAAAGACTTGGGTGAAATAAGCTTGAAGTGAGAACACAATACTGTCAATCCCAGCATCATGTGGAATATCAGCTCATTTCAACCTAATTTCTCGTTATTTTTTACAGTGACATTATTACAGAATATTATTACAGTTTTAACATATAGGTATGCTGAAGTAAATTTGAATATTCTATAGGGTGTCGATTCCCGCTGCCGGATACTGTACTTATATCTTATATATACTTGCCTCAGCAGCATAAAGGGAGTAATTGAATAAATAATTTCAGCTAATCGTATCAACACCGTTAGGATCGATCATCGGCGCCCACCGGTAGTCACCATCAATCAAAATAATTACCAATTGTCTTGTCACCATCTTTTGTATAAATCTACATAACAGTATTTGTTTGTAACCGCGTGTTCAATCAATGATGTTTTGAAATTAATTGTTAGCCAATCGAAATGTGTAATCATATCTTTTTTTTCATCTTTATATGTTAAATAACAAGCATGAAATTGTATATTTGTTTATATTAAAATTTATCAAATAAAAACGAGAAAAGTTCCACGACAGGTATAATTATTTAAATTAGGCCAAATTAAATGTCATTACTTTCTCTACGAGGCTTCTACTTTCTTAATAAGTGTTTTATAATATATCACTACATATGCAAACCAAAGCCTTATTATACTCTCAATTTTTTCTTCGAAATGTCTTAGACTGCCGAAGTAGTACTTACTCTTTTTTTCAGCTTCTCCTTATAGCCTTCATGATACTATTTTCGTTACTACAGAAAAAGTTATGTTAATTCTCAATTAAATTCAAACTGATTATTATCTAACATCTTCAATATTCATCATTTAATATTGTTAAGCTTTGTTTTTTTTTTTTTTGCTAGGTAGCACGAATATTGCTTACATTGCGCGGTGGGCAATTTTCCATTTTATTCCCTATAAAATACACAATATCAATAGTAGAACTTCAAGCTCACTTATCGATACCAATACAACATAATAATCGCGATAGGTGCCAAAAACTATCTCTTGTCTCCAATGAATTCTCTTTGCTTGTCTCCCTACAGGTAAATTTTTAAACATATTATGTTGATATTTGGTACGTATGTAGATACAGTAAGGCCCTTTGTACATGGCACTATTTCGTTACGGTATATACCTAGCCGTAGAAGAAACTTCCATTAGTGATCCATACAACACTGACGACCGTGCCTACACACAGCGATAAACGTCGCCGTAGAACAATTATGTCCGTCAACAAGCTTCCACAGTGATCTATACAGCACTGATGGCCGTGCCACCACACGGCGTTTAAACTTCGCCGTAGAAAAATGGTGTCCGTTAACAAGCCTCCATATGATAATGATTCATATATCTGACAACCGTGCCCTACATACGGAAATAAACCGTAGTTTTAAACCGCAAGAAAATCAAGTACATACACAGGGCCTAATAGCTTTAGCCAAGAATGGGAGGAGAGCGAAGGAAGATTATAGGAATACTTTAAAGAAAACAAAAATAATCCCTTAAGGGGTAAGATAAGGTTTATCTTTTGGTTTAATAATCTTTTAAGCGGAGCGCGTCAGGGAGAGGCAATCTCAGCGCCCTTACGCCTCTAGTCGCCGCAGAAGACGCCCTGAACTACGGGAGACAACAGCAAACTCCCGGCCACCGTAGGCACGGGTTTGTCGGCGACGAGGAATGGGTAGCTCACCGCTTGGTAAAGACCAGGCCCGGGTCGACGGTGCGTTGTGTTCCACGAGCGCCTCAAAGAGATGTCAACACATCGTGACGGGTTCCACTAGGACCGATGCCTGCCAGAGCCGCGGGCTGTTCAAAAGAGATACTGTGGTCCCTGGCACAGGCAAATAAAGAGACACGGGTGGGTTTTAGTCAGTAGAAGTCTGCCCCGCCCAGAGCAGAAGAACTTTTTTGATGATTTCTAAATCAAAAAAGGGTGAGACGAAGTTTGGAAGTTTGTATGGGATATTCCGAAATACACGCAAACAAAGATGC
>VKGM01013829.1:0-14082 GCA_007844875.1 Busseola fusca | reverse complement strand
TCTCTAACCTGCCCATATCTTTGTGGAACACTCATGTGTACATAGGATTACTTTCGGCGACTTCAACCATTTATTTTTTTGTTAAATTTTAATGTCCTGTTGTTAGATTTATGAGAAGCTGTGTTAAAACCATGTTCAACCGGAAATTATAGGCATATCTCTCTCTCACATAATTTTGACCTAAAAATATTCATTTGATAAAAAAAAATTGTGCCAAGGTGCAAGGGTGTGAAATGTCCATGGCTGGTTGATATGATCCATAAAACATCTTACGACGCTATATCATTCCAATTCCACAAAGTTCCATTTGAACTTAGGACCCTTCAAAGTCAAAGATACAAGTACCAGCAATGGCACTAAAAATATACCAACTCCTAAGATTCATGGTAAACAAACATAATATCAACAAATACATATTGATATACGATTGGCTCTGAAAAGGTAAGACGAAGGAGACTAGTTAACAACCGAGGACGGCCCTCGCATAAGCAGATGCAAATTGTTCCCGTTAAACTATTTCGGAAGGTAAACATAGAGGGGTTGGGCCCACGTGCAGATACGACCAACGAGATTAAAAATGCTGGATGGGAGACCGCTGGGTCGAGTACGAGCCAAGAAATATAGGAGTTCACGAAGAAAGCCGCTTTGGGGATATGTAAATAGGAAACTACAAAAGTAATGTTTGAGTTTGGGATGTCGCGAGAGTGAGTGGTCGCTGGATTATTGCCGCCGATATTGTGCAAGCTTATCCAATTTAAATTGAGATCGATGTTTGGTTTCTTTTGGGTTATAAGGTTTTTGGTGAGTACGTAACAGGTAAATTGTAATTATGTAGGTATAGTACCAAACTTACTAACATCATTGCGACTTAAAATATGTAGATTCTAAATGAATCTAGAATATATAAAGAATTGATGAACGTTACGAAAATCTACAGAAAAAAATGATATAAACAATGCAACAAAAATACATTGCATAACATATTTCTAAAGTTTCTAAAATTTAACCTTAACAGGCACTTGTATAAGCCACGAAACACAAACAGTTACTATCGACAATACAATTGAAAGAGACATCTACCCACGGAGACACAAAACTAATGACGACTTGAATTCTAACAAACACAATGGTAAAAAAAAATACTGTAAAACTGCTCTCGACTCGTCTCCGAGACTTGAATAAAGCGAAAACTAGGATCTAAGGAATCCTACAGACGACACTTGATTGTATACACGCGACTGACCACTGTGGGGTAATAGCTAAAGCTAAGTTGGAAAAAACCTCAGAGAATCCTTGAGATAAGACTGGTCAGTCTAATTGTATTCATATTTTGTATGCCTTTTTACGCTGTTACGACTGTTTGTTATGCTTGGAAATGCATGAATTTGTTATATTAATTTGCATATTGAATTCTTGTGTCTTTCATAATTATGTAGCTATTACAGATAGTTTCTTTCGGCAATGATTTGGTTACTAAAACTTCTATAATATCAAGCGGTTTAAAGCTACAACGGAATGGAAAGTTAGAGATCGATCTAAAAAAGTAGAGGAACACAACATAAACTCTGGGAAGATACCACAGTGGATACAGTTGGTGCTCTGTAAGCTTGAGGTGCACGAGATTATGACAAATATAGGAGCCTGGGGGAGGCCTATGCGTCAAAGGACGCGCTGATTGACCAAGACACCGAAGTGCAATAATTATGTGTTTCTTAATTTATTTATATTGTAGTTAGTTTTAGGTTATTATATAAATGTTAGTCACAGTCATTAGTAAATAAAAGTTTTATTATTTATTAAAAATATCGGTCTTCATCTATTTCATCTTTAGTCACTCTTAGTTTTACGCCATACAATATTTTGTATAAGACATTTTTTAAACAAGAATGCTGTTGTGAGTGGGTTATCTTGATCGCTTTACGTCATCTGATGTCGGAATTACCTTTGCGTCATTTTTCGGTAACGTTTCTTCTATTGTTAGGACTGTTTACAGAAACACGGTATGCTATGTATAAAATATTGAATGTGATATATAATATTTTTACTTCCAACATTTATGTCTTTCGACATTTTTGATTTCACTGCCTAATTTAATTTGACCTCCAAATGCGTTTGAACCGTAAAACTTTATTAAGGGCAAGTATACATAGTTACAGCAATATCTACGTTTTGTAAGTGCCTAATTCCGTTTGGTTGAATCTAATAAATCCCAACCGCTGAGCGGAGAATATCTCAAAGCTGTTTCATTATTCGGCATTAGCCGGCGGTCGGCCACGCAAATCTTGGCGTCCCTCAGCCCCGGCCAAGAGCCCCCAATTTCCCTCATTACTTACCTCCCGTCCGAGACAATGGCAAGACGACGACAAGAAAAAAAATATAATAATTTCAAGTGGAATAACGCTGAAAATCTTTTCACGGAAAGAAGAATTATTGTTGTTTTGCAAGCGAGCTCTCAGAGACAAAATGCACCATCCTTATTACGCCATTGTTCGGTGTTACGGGCTTTATTCATTTTTACTTGGCTCGACTTGAATGCTTATTAATTTAAGGCCGTGATAAGCTTGGATTCTTTTGAATGTACGAAGGAAATGTCTGGCTATTGTGATGAGTTATTTTACATCCTATTCGCGAAATGTTTCGATAATGATGTTAAGCCCCTAGGGAATTAATAATTTTATTTTAATAATACAAAAAAAAAAATCAAGTGGAATACTAAGAATGAGCCTCGCTTAGAATTTAATGAAGTTATTCATCCTTAGTAACTATCGCTGCTAATAACAGCAATTGGAAAAATTACCATGGCCATGTGGCTATTACGTCATTTTACGTCATGTTTCTGTATGCAACGATTTACCCTGACAATACTTGAGGGTTGAGAATTTGCTAGCAGGCACGCCAATTATAAACTATTACAATGTTACTTAGCTAAGTTTTATTAGAAGCTAGAAGCTCAAGCAAAATGCATAACCATTAACCACCTGCAATTATTTTGTATAATTATGTGTACCTATATTGTGGCTAACCGGGCCATATTCAGGGGGTTATTAAAGGTTATGTTCTACACAACACAGTGAAGAAATTAATGCATGTAACCACTGAAATAAGTACACATAATGAAACGTAAATATACATCACACGAAACGCTTTATGGTAATCGAAATATGCCGAAATATGTTGTTAAGAGGGTAGAAAACTACCGGTGAACATGCAAGGGATGAACTAAGCTTTCATATTTTGCGGGTAGCCGTAACGAAGCGACTCGGAAACTTTCCGACCGTATGTCGTTCGAGTTTTTTAAGACACCCATAAACATTCCAACAAGGCTTTTGTGCCACTATTTGAACAACGCCACGATGTGAATCGTAGCTCGTAATAAAGTCATTTTTACAACATTCGAGTAACACAAATTACTTAAAATGTCACATAAACGAATTTGCGGGACGTTCGTGTCGTTCAATGTGAAAATCTCGAGTAGAGTCCGCTTGGCGGTCGGAAGCAAGCAAGTCGACTCCCCTGGGGGTCGAGTCAAGAGTGATTACGAATTTTAATTATTTTTTTAAGCCGGTGGCGTCGAGGTGATGTTTCCCCGCCGAGGCTTATGCAAACAATCGACTTGCACTTGGAATTAATCCGACTCCGAGTTTTTTCCTTCGCGACAAGGAATTAACAAGCAAAGAAGTCATTAAGTCGGAAGATATTCGAGGATTCCTTTTAATTGCGGCTTCCTTGACGTCCGCTTTCTAATTGGTTCGTGTCAGCGCGTTACTTGAAAGAATTCAATTTATTTTCATTTTAAAACTGTTTGCTGACTGGTAAGTAAACATTGATTTTACGTTATACTCCTTTGGTTAGTACTATCTTTGTTGCCAGCGCGCGACATGCAGGTAACTACGTGTCATTACAGCGCATAACACACCCCCTATTATCCAATTATTTCTAACCTTTCAGCGTGGGCCGCTTCAGTGCAGTAATTACTCCACTTGGTAAGTTTAAACGTGGTGCATGACAGTCTAAGTGATTGTATGCGGTGAACTACGGCACCGTTAATGAATTATTTGTGGCTCGCGTGCAATCGCAACGTCTCTAATTATTCTGCTGTTGGATATTATGATATGACGTGGCACTGCTTTTGATTTCAGGTCTTGAGGGTTTTCCAACCGCTTGTAAGTAAGACGTAGTAATTGGGCTGTTGAGCTGTGTTTAAAATGGCGCAGCGGGGGTGCGTCTGGATTCGGTTTTCGGATTCAGGGACTCGAGCCCCGCTCAGTGTTACTGATACTGTTCTTTTTTCGTGTCAATAATACTATTCCTTGTTGTTTATTTTTAAGATTATTTTAATCCAGTAGATAGCCACGTCAATTGCGGCATTAGTGGCATTCTGTAGGTCATTCAAGGTCCAGGTGATCGGGCACTTAGGACACTCCAGCAAGTGGGGCATGGTCTAATTAGAAACACTGGACTTGTACCGGGTGTTTTAGATGGCGCAGTAATTAACTAAACAATTAATGATATTTTGATTAAATAGACTATGTAGCAGTATGATTTAGAGCATTTTTTTCATTCCGTGGCAATACAAGGAGGCTCATTAAGATTTCCGAATGCTCCAATTCTAACCAGCCTACGTCTGCCCACTTAAAATTGGCATATTATCTATACGCGGCAATCAGCCTAAAAAAAATTGTAGGCAAATAATTTGGCTTTCTCCAAATAAGAAATCAAATAAAAAGGCTGATTGAGCACCCCCGCTAAAATGACTCATTTATATTAACGACCAAACTCATCAATACTCATTCACTCGATTCGGATTTTTCCACGAAGATCCTTCTCTAATTGAAATTGAAATCTGATTTCCTCCCTCGGCAAAGCCCGGTGATTAAAAGTATAAGAAAAAAATACAAATAATCAAATTACAATATCGCTAACGACTCCCCAGAATCCTTTTATATTTTTGGGGAATAAATTAGAGGCAGAGAAGGGAAAGCCACGCTCCCGCAAACAACGGGTAACGATTTTGGTTTTTAAGCAGTTGTTGGTCCTAGTAATGATGCTTGGTTACCGAAGCAAATACTTTGAGGAGAATTTCGTTGTAATTTACCCACGAGGAAAATAATTGTACTATTTTTAGCGAAGTTAAAAAAATGAGACGGCATTTACTGGTTTGGATTGTTTACGGATACATAATAGAGCCCAACAGCCCTAAAAATAAAGAGCAATGTTTCAGCAGTCGTTTATCTTTAAGGCAGTCTCTGAATAACTTATCTCAATTCCTTAGCTTAATTTTCTATAAAACACATGGTACATCACGATACTCTAAAATGAAAGCGCGATTCACCTTAATATAGCCAGTAGATCGTAAAATTCGCTGAACAATAGAAAAAAAGAAAAGAAAGAAAGAAAAAAATAAGAAAGCAAAAGAAAGTTTTCACAAAATACTCCTAATGTTAAATCTAAACCAAATTATGTGTAAATTTTATATTTATTTACCATCAATCCTGTAAGGTAGGCGTGTGTATTTTTCATTGCCTTTAAGTGTATAAGGCTCGTGAAGCTGAATGAAAAATTGCCCTATTTTGAGGATGGATGACGCGAATTAAAGAAGCAATTACTCATCAGAAATGCACGGGGGCGGAATGTTAATAAGACGAGACTATGGGTGCCAGATATTTTTCATTTGGTCTCCTCGAACAACCACGAACTCGTAATTAAGATGCAAATGTTCAGACTCTTGTAGAATAATATTTTAAGACACGCACAGCGATGCGTGGTGGCTTACTTTTTGTAGAATGTGTGTGGGTAGTCTTTAGTTTAAGTTGTTTAGTTTTTAATGAGAGCACCAAGTATTATGACGTGATGACGTGGCGTCATCTTTTTGTGGCTCGGGTCACGTCATCGATTCTTGGTCTGTTATTGCTGAGATTACAAGTTGCGGTTTATCTTTTAAGTATATTACTAGCTTTCACCCGCGACTTTGCCCGCGTGAAGATCGGGAATTATTTCATAGGAACGTATTATCGGGATAAAAGGTATCATCATCATCATCTGTCTAGCCTTTTAACAACTATATTGGGGTCGGCTTCCAGTCTAAACGGATGCAGCTAAATACCAGCATTTTACATGGAATGACTGCCTATCTGGCCTCTACAACCCAGTTACCGGGTAATACGATGCCTCTTAGTAAGACTGGTTATCAGATTTTCGGGCTTCTGAAGAACTTTATCGATTGTCAAAGATACACATATGACAGTCGGGACCAACGGCTCAACGTACTTTCCGGGACACGGAGGGGTCTTGGTATGTAAAGATGGTCACCCATCCACGGACCAACCGTGGCAAGCATAGCTTAACCTGTACGATCGACTGTGTGGCTGTTATTACTTAGCCACAAGCCCCTTACCCGGATTAAAAGTATCCTCTGTGTTAATCAGGTTATAAACTATCTGTAAGCCAAATTTCAATCTAATTAGTTCAGACGTTTTTCAAACATCCAAACATACAAACTATCTTATATTTTACTAGCTGACCGGGCACACGTTGTTTTGCCACAAAAAAAGATAAAAAATAGATGTTGGCCGATTCTCAGACCTACCCGATATACACACAAAATTTCATACAAATCGGTCCAGCCGTTTCGGAGGAGTATGGTAACTAACATTGTGACACGAGGATTTTATATATAAGATAATATTAGTAGAATTAATATCTAGTCTGAATATCACTAGAAGGATGTGGTTATTAAATACAACCTTCAATTCGTCATTTAAAAACAAGCTTATGTAATATTTGATATAACCCTTTCTGGTATTCATAGTTCGCCTACTAAAACTCCTTACTAACGTAAAAGCCGTATAATAAAAACTTTTTTGAAACAAAACAAGAAAAACTTTCAACACAATCGAAACAGTTTACCATACAGTACAAGGTCACAGTCCAGACATCCGTAGTACGAAGTGCGGACGTGCAACTACCCAACGTCTGGGCGCCTCACGTTCGCCCCATGTTAAGCCCTCGAATTTTCTTCTAACTTTTTCCGCTCCTGGCCACTTATCACCCCACCCACCCCCCACTGGTCCATCGAGCTCGACCACTAATTGCGTCCGTTAATTAGGAAACGTCATGAGTGTTTACCGAGTAGCTAAGTGTGAAGTTCGTTCCCCACTAATGCCTTGGCGTGAAATTACTTCCGCGCCAAGTTGAAACTTTTTGAGAAATAAACTTGGTAGGATTAATTAGCTGATGGGAGGAGGATTAGCCGTTGCGTCTGCTTTCTAACAGGATTATAAGAGTTCGGTTTCCACAACTTTTCAACCTTACTTACGTTAATTTTGTTTGTTCCAATGTTTTAGCGCTAGCTTCAATGTAAACACTTGATGAAAGTTCGTCAGGTTCTTTCTTTTCCTGTACCTACTTAATTATGGTTTTGGTGGTTGATGAATTAACTTTTTTCTTTCTACTTTTTTTTTTCTGCTAATAAACTATCGCAATTACGTGTAACGTATCCATTCTATTGTCTTTTCCCTTCACTATAATAAAGCGTTCCTAAATAAGCATCGGTAAATAGTAAAAGGGAAACAAAGATGGCAGCGGTACGTCAAAGGAAATGAATTGCGGCGAGGTGTCAGTGGGCCGGTAATTATCACGTAGCCGGCTTAATTACGGCCGCATTCAGGCTAAGTGAAATGTGTCATCCGGCAGTTATTGGCCACAAACGGTCTTAAACCGCCTCTGCGTAATACCTCAAACATTGACGGGGTTAATGAATTTATTAGTAACGATTGGGTATTGATGGGGTTACTGGGTGGTTTTGATTATGTATTGTAGTGTTTGTAGCTGTTCATAATATGTTTAGGAGTCGTGTCTTATGAGCGTATGCTTAACTTTAGTCAATATTGATCTAAATTGTACTGCTAAGATGAAGTAAACGGTGATGCTCTATGAATAATTTCCGTTTGGTAATAAACGGTCCAGTCCTCCTGCAATATACTTAAAATGCATAGCACGCCTCTTTAATCATTTAGAACCTTAAAAATTCATAGTAAAAACAAAGCGATGTTGCAAATAACGTGGGTTCGGCATGATTTTGTTTTGTTATGACAGCGCGAGTTGGCAACGTCGGGTTCGGCGACCCCACTCCGAGTTTTAATGATAAAAAAATTCGTACAGAGGGGAGGCGAGTAAGTGCCATCGAAGGAGGGAAAAAACTACGGAGGAAAATATTTGGCGCGACAGGTTGCCTCTCCCCGCGTGAGGGGGACCTTGATAAAAATTAAATCTTAACGACGGAAATTTAAAGATGACGCTCGAACGATCAAGAAGAGTGTACATCTGAGCCCTGGGGTGCTTTAATTGGGCTGAGTACGAGACGAACCTTCTTTTATGTACTCCGTTGATTGATTGGTACATTTACGGCAGATCCCCTGTCAAACGTATTAGGCAAGACATGTATTTGTTAACGTTTTTAATTTCCAGTTTTTAACCTCCCTGTATTTCTTGTTATCTCCCAACGGCTCCTGCTCTGCTAGACATTTTGCATTGAACATTTAATGTGAAGTTTATTATACACGATTCAACGTTTACTATGAATTACATATTCATAGAAGATTATGAAATACGCGTTTAACTTAGATAGTTATACGATAGTGTGCTGTGAAATGTTAGCAGAGAAATTATGATCTGTCGTTGTAATGTTCTTACTGTTCTGAGCAATATATAGCTTTTAGTTTGCTGGGAAATTGTAAACGGACTTTAATGACGTCATTGTGATTTTATAACAGTTTCTGTGAATTTAAATGTTAGGCATTATCATTTAAATTCACAGAAACTGTTATAATCTATATCAGCTATAATCTTGGTAATCCAGTTTTATTTACTGATAGAATTTATCAGGAACATCCAGGTGGATTGTAAAATATAAATTTTCAACTTCTTTGAACTAGGAATAACAACATGAAGACATGTGACATCTACCAACCCGCATTGGGCCCGTGTGGTAGATTATATTCCACTCCTTCTTGAAGAGAGGAGGCCTGTGACCCAGCAGTGAGTTCATTACAGACTGATTAGGTATGCATGTTACTATATACACTTACAGTTCATGCCCAAACTCTAATTGTATCCCTATCTATATTACATACTACTTAAAACCCTAGACACGAAGAAATTACATAAGAATAAAAGCAGTAACTCAAATTCGCGGCCGCATTGAAATTCAAATGGGGATGCAAGGAGATTTGCATCGGACGGCATCGAATATTGATTTTTCCTACGTCTTGAGGGCCACCATTGCAATCCTACTTGTTTAAACTTTTTATTTTCACTCTTCACTCTCGTTTTTTGTTTCAACCACTCGCCCCAGGCTTACTCCCCCACGCATTCCCTCTTGCATAAAAAAGCTTCTAATCGATAATTTCTGTGGGGTGCATTAAGCATATCGTCAGTTTTGTGCCACGAATGTTTTTCTCAATGCTTTCAGATTCCACCCTCAAGGCTATTTTTGTTTTGGTGCCCATTTCCGAGATTGGAAGGAGCTTATGTTGTGTTTAATGAAATTTTATGTTGCGTAGTACATAAAACAGGGTCTTATTTTATATAGATAATTTAGCTGTATCAACTTCGTGCTTATATCTTGGTTCTGGCATTTATCTGCCTCTGAATTCATATCGCGTCCATACAGTTTTATTGATATTACCGTCTTGAACTCCATTCCTTAATTTAAATTGATGGTCCATTTCATGTCTTCATTATTAGCAAGATCGACACATTCAACTCAATATTCTAATAAAAAAAATAAATGCTACAGAACTAACGGCTTTAGAATTGAAAACACTAATAACAGTAACGGCGATCGTGGACATACGATCTAATCAGACGAAGACGCATGGCATGGATGTAGCTAACTGCCAATATCTGATGCACCATGAGCCCACTAGGCCATTGTATTTGTTCTTTATGTTTTTTTACGGAGGGACGCAACGATAATGTTTTTATGGCCAGAGGGTCCGCCTTAATCAGGGTACGTTGTGATTAAGCCGAACGTTTTCGATACTTTGACACCATAGATGCTGCTCCGATTGTTTTTCGGACAGATGGTAACGTTGACGACGAAATTGTCGAGAATTTAGTTTCGAAAGCCTCAATGTCAACCATATTGCGTCACATACGTAACGCGATATGGGCAACACAAAGTCGTTGTTTTGTTTTCTATAACTCAACTAATACTGCCTTAACTGTTACAATTTAAATGCATTTGATTCTATAATCTGATGAAGTTAAAAGATTGTCTATTGAGATAGTAGATTAATTTTGAGCATGGGAAGAATTTTTATAGTTGTATCTACATTAGAAGGCGTGTCAAATGTACTTAAAGTCATTATGTGTCGAAACTAACTAGTTAACTAATCTCGAACTGATTAAACTGCTTTCCTTGGATACTTACATTCACATATTCCGAATGAAATACGAAGAGACGCATAAAATGCTAATTTAACTCGGATCCACGGCCTACACATTTAGAATGCCTCCCTTCCACGAATACCGACACACGATAATGACTCCAAAACGGCAATTCGAGGCAGAGTTTTTCATAAAACGAGGTATATGAGTCAAGAACATAGGAGTCATAAACTTGAGCAAACCACCCCACGCGTTCACCCCTTGCTCGAAAAAGTCACCCCCGCACGTACGTAGGAACACAAAAAAGGGCACCAAAGGGACGTTACGCATCCCAAGTAAGCGAACTCATTGCTGGCTCTGCAGATGTCTTTAATGGCTTTAAATTATATGTAGAGAGAGCTAACTGCCTCGCGCAACTCTAGTAGGTGATAGATCACGTTTTGGCCGTTTGGCGCTCTCTTGGCATTATTATAGTTTGTTCTTCCTGTATTCTTATAATTTTGCAGTTTGCTTAGTTATTTGTTTGTTCTTTGTTACACGGAGAGAATCACAAAATGTGTCCCGTGTTTTGGGATTGGCTATTTCTATACACTATATAGTGTACTGTATTCTGATCTATGGAATTTGAATGTATGAATTTCTGTGAATAAGCGAATACAGAATTTCCAAGATTTTTAATATCCGCCTTTAAAGAGATACCAAAGGGAATCTTTAATATTTTATAAACTACCCAAGTATATTCCTGTATCGATAAAAATCTCGACAGATACTCGAATGAACATACATTCCGTGTTAAATTGGATATGAATATGATAGAACAGTAAGTAGAGAGTTCGTAAACGTTATTGCGTTAAATTTTATAAGCAATGGCTGTACACGAGCGACTGAGCACGACTGCGCGATTTCATTACACAGGAAAAAAAAATCGCGGAGAAATTGGAAAATAATGCCAATTACTGTACAAACTGGAAGTCGCAGCGACTAACGATCGTCATTACGCATTGTCGTGATTGCGTAAATAGAGACGATTTCTTGGCGAAGTGAGGCGGGGCGGGCCCGCTTACTTTTCCGCCTCGCTTATCCGCTCGCGCTCGTTATTGTAATCACAGTCTTGTTTTATATTAAATGACGTGCAATTTAATTGCGAAATATCACCTTATGAAACTGTATAGTCAGGAATCAGCGGTTTTTAGCGTAGTGGCGTAGTTAAGAGTGTCAGAATCTAAAGATATTTCATTTTATTACAGGAAATTAAAGTTTCTATGACACTTTCTAACTTGAACAGCTTAGCTGTGCAAATGTTGAATATTATAATTTCGAGTTGAGGCATTATCCATTTTATTTTTAGCCTATGTTGTCCCACTGCAAGACAAATACCGCCTGTTCTCCTTTCCACACCTCTCTGTCTTGATCTAGTCATCTAGTGTGAGTTAAACTATATTAAAATTATACCAGTTAGTTTTTACTCCGAAAAACAAAGTTAAGCTGGACACACATCGTCACATGTTGTCCATTGAACCGGACACAATATAGAGCAGTTATCGCATTGTTTTACGCGACACAAAGCTGCGGATGCGAGTGACACGCTCGATCGCGCGTCTGCACCAGCCTTTATATTTTATATCGATCATTTGGTTGATGGTGTAAAAACAATGCCACTTCCTGCGCAAGAGCATGTCACATGTTTAGATCTGATTTGTGGACGGTCAAACTGTTGTCAATATAGTTTATTGTTGTGTGAATACTGTGGGGGATTGTTTTGTTTTCTAAAAAATGTTTTTGAACATTCCTATTTAGGTTTTCTGATACGTTGAAAAATTGGTAACGTAACATGTTTGTTTTGCAGTATTTGTAGGTACAGCCAAGCGATTCCGTAAAAATCTCACCGTGAAAATGAAGAAAGAAGAAGAATGAAGTGAGTTTAGAATTAAGTGTCTTCAAGGCTAGAGTGAATAGGCTCATAATAAACTAGTGCGCTTTACCATCAACGATTGCATCACTGCTTACCATTAGGCAGGATCGTGGTCAAGCACTAGATAATCAGCCTCATACATAATCAGCCTATAATGTTCCCACTGCTGGGACACAGGTCTTCTTTCGGTGAGAGGAAGTGGGCCCAGTGCGGGTTGATAGATGTCACATGTCTTCAAAGTTTCGTTTCTAGGACATGCCGGTTTTCCGGTTTCCGGTCAATAGTGTCAATCCCTAGCATCAGTTGGAATGACAGCACTCTCTACGCTCACTTCACCTAAGTTTTCACGGTAAGGTGGTTACTTAATTGCACTGCTGTTCGTTAATTTGCTATGTTTTAGCCATTTCATACGACACTGACAAGAAAGACACCTTTCTAATCAAGGCGCATTTAAATGTCTTTGTTTAAAAATAAATCCATAAATTAAACATGTTTTCTTGTTTACCTATTCAATATTATTACGTAGACTGAGACATGAAATTATTAATACTCACAGCGTTCCAAAGAAATGTCTTCATAAGCTTGTTAATGTCTATTGTACTTCACATACACTCACCTTCTGCAAAAAAAGAGAAAATATCATATAAATACAAAATATTCTCACAAAATGTTAAATATCACAGAACTTCACAGAGATACTTCACATTGTTCAAAAAAATAATGGGGTATATTCCTTACAAAAGCCATTCTATATCTATTGAAGATATTTTTAAAATATGTGCGACAATTATCGGTACACGACATTAATAGTCTACTTATATTGTCGGAAGACGGCGTAAGGAAAAAAACTCCCCTAACATAGAAAGATTTATTCGCAAATTACTTATAAATTTCACCTCTAAACTCTGACGCTTTGTGCCGAAAAATGCGGAATTCATTCAAGCGATTTTAACCTCTACACTTTGGGCTGTAGAGTGAGAATTCTTTGTATCGTTTGAATGATTGGAAATACTTGTGTTGACGATCGTACTAGAACATTGGGCTCGCATATAAAAATGTATTTAAAATGTCGCTACTGAAAATGATTTATTGTGAATAGAGCGTCATAAATTTGTCCACTTGGATTTGGAATAAAGCGAGTAGGTAATAAATAGGTACGGTGCATTCCATGGCATACGGCATGGCATATTTTTGGTTTCGTTATTGAGACATTTCCTTCATACATACGTACATTTTGAATACATTTGGTACATAGAGCTCGCTGAAATTACTTTTAAACATGCATTTTTAAAAAATACTGCTTAGCAAAGCGACTATTAACATATGTAAATTGTTCCTAAATTCAAAACCCAACTGTCATTATTTGACAGTGGCATGAAATAACAGCCAATTTACTTAGTGTGCTTATATGTAAGTATGAGGCATTTGGCTTTACTGTGTTTTAGGTAGCATTTTTTTTATTTTTTTTTATTATCTTTTATTTGTTATGTGCGTTTTGTTTGTGCGGAATAAACCGATTTTTTTTTCTTTTCTTTTAATCCGCCTACCAATTCATTTACCTGAGTGTACATGGTTTCCAAAATCAAAATTCTTTTATCAAACCAGCACCCCAATTGCGTAACACACTTTTATCGGAATCTGCATCATTTTGAAACAAATTTCTAAACCATTGCTTCATAAGTTCGAAAAATTTGTCTGCACAACACGTAAATAACGCAATGAATGCAGATTGCGGTCCAAACGATACCAACTAGTCTCAATCATTTGCCGAAAATGTGTTA